>WHVE01000453.1:0-109310 GCA_015178995.1 Trichophaea hybrida | reverse complement strand
TCCTGCATCCAAACTGGCCGTCATGTAGCAGTCCTCTCCTTTCACACTCCCCTGATATCCTAGTTGCTACCACTTTTTCGACAACCTTTCCTAGACAATTTTCGAGCGTGATAACCCTGTAAGCCTGCACTTGACTGTAGTCCGGCTTTTCTTGGTTTGGGTATCACTACTCCGGTGACCATCTTCCATTCCTTCGGATGATGTCCTAATCGTTCAGTTGCTCTCAATAAGGCCACTATTCTTTTCGCGTCCCATTGCCACAGTAACCTTATCATCTTAAAGTTGATTTTGGCCAGTCTCGGTGCTTTCTTTACGCTCTGTGTGTAGATAGCCTCCTTGACCTCTTCTTCTTTGATTTCCAGGTGGGTTTCTCCTCCCTCTTCCCTCGCCTTCTTCATTCCAGGCAAAGAGTTCAGGAACCCAACCTCTTTAATGAGCTCCGCTTTTTCGTCCCAGGAAGTCGCCAACCCCCATTCGCGTTTCTGCAAAGCCTTGACCGTGAGTTCTCCCTGTTTCCCCCTGTGCTTCAGCGCCCTCCACACCTTATCTCCTTCTGCTTCTTGTACACAGGTAATCCAGCACTCCCTTCTGCCCTTTCTGATAGTCTTCCGCATTTCCTTTCTTGCCGCCTTGACGGATATATGGTTGGTTCTGCCCACTCTTCTTTCGCTCTTCATGAAACCCAGAATCTTTCTGTTCTCTGTTATCCTGGCGTTCCACCATCTGTTTGATCTCGCACATTTTCTGACTTTCTTCGCCTTCTGGCTCAGTACTCTGGTGATTTCGTTTCTTATCACCACCGCCTTTTCTTCCAGCTCTTGAATTGTGCTTTCTTCCGACAAAACCCCTCTCTTCTCACTCCATTCCCCCCAGCTCTTTTTCATTTCCTTTAGTTCCTCCTCTTCGATGTTGTCGATATTCCATGCAATTACTTCTTGGCTCGTACCATTTTCTGATTTCCTGCACCACTCCACTTCAATCATCTTATGTTCCGACCCTATATCTTCTGTCATTGTTCTTGCCGATGCATTTGCCACCTCCCCCCCTCTCACTAGTGTGATGTCAATTATCGACTTGATCAGTTCTTTCTCTTTTCACACAACTCTGGTGATTTGGCCATCGTTGATTATCTCCAGGTCGTGTCGTAGAACCAGGTTCTCCAAATAACTGGCATCCCACCTTTGACTGCACCCGCTATTCCACCATGGGCTATGAGCATTGAAATCTCCACATACTACCATGTTGCAATTTGCGAACATTTCGTCCCATCATGCCTCCCTTGCTGGTCGGGTTGATGGTCTGTTGTTGTTTTCTTGCGGTGTCTGGTCATATACGTTAACGATTCTGACTTTGACTCCTCTGTTGTAGGTTATGTCGAAGGCCTGTATGTTTCCCTGGCCTCCACAATCCCCTAGTTCGTCGACTGTGACCATTGTGTCCACTCTCACTCCGGCCATGACTCTCTTTCCTCTTACTAATCCGAAAGCTGGATGGCTGATTTGGTATTCCTTCTCTTTACTTTGATACGGCTCCTGTATTACCACCAAATCCGCCCCTCTTTCCACTCCCTTTTCCAACGCCAAGAAGGTACTATCCTTCCCCTTCCCCCAATTTGCCTGTAAGAATTTTACCATTGTGTCTCTGGGATTGACTCTTTTGACCCCTGCTGCATAGCCGGAACTTGAATCTCCTCTTTGCCTTGTCCTTTGTCGGATTCTTGGCTTTCTCCGGTCTTCTTCTCTGCTCCCTCGGTGACTGGGGTCCCATCTGCCTTTTCCTTCGGTACTTCTTGGCTTTGGGGAACGTTCTTTCCTCCTCTGACTCTCTCTCTCCAAATAGTCCTCTCCTCTTTAGCCTTCTGGATTGCCTCCTGTTTCTTGGGGCACACATTGCTCTTTCCGATGTGGTCTCCTTTGCAGTTGGCGCATTTGTCATCGTTATGTGTGACATTCTGGCCCTTCTTGGCTTTGCATCCCACGACATCTCACTCGTGATCTTCTGTTTTGTGTGTTCCGGTGGACACCATGCACTTCACCATCGCCAGTCTGCCGCACTTGGAAACATAGTGTCCCCACCCACAGCAACTTTTGGAAAAAATATTTGGTCAAGTGCGAATGTATCTCTCCACTTCATGCCACACTTCCGCTGCCCTGAATCCTTTCTCTAAGCACTTCTGTGCAATTTTCTACCCTTCGATCGAAAAGACCACTGACGTTGCCTGCATCTCGCCACTCTTTCTCTTCTCTTTAATGTCCATGGGTCTTTGTAACCAATTAATAGCCATCGGAATCACTACTCCTTCATTTTCCACCTGAATTTCTTGCCTGAGTTTTTCCAGGCCCCCCGACTTCCTAGCTGCATATTGGTCGAAACTGATCCCATGCATCTTCATGTTTGACCAGGTCTCATTTTTCTCAATATTGATGATCCCATGGTCGATGCGCCTGGCTGCTATTGCCACTACCTCTTTCCATGCCACAAACATGTCCGCTGACGCATTGGGTCCGGCTAGGGCCGTGATGGTCCCCCCAAAATTGGTTGTGATGTCTATCATCCTGATGTGATCAGGGCACCTGCCGCATATACAGTGATATTAGTTGCTGACACGATTTCAAAGTCCTTCTTCTGTGAGTGTGGGTGTGCATGGTTCACCTATATGGACGGATACGTGCTAGTAAGGCTCCGTATGGCCAGAGATGTCAAATAGAATGGATACGGTTGCAGACGAGAATAGGTAATTGTATTGAGTGGAGTAATATGTCAGATTATTGCTGGAGTGCCGTTGCACTCCCGCAAAGTCACTATCTACTGGGCGGTTATCCGGCCTTTGGCCGGCCGCCATCACTCGACCACATCCATTACATCATCCCACTTTCTAGCTGCAGACCCCCTGGGCGGCCATACCCATACATGAAAAGAGAAGGAAAGAAATAAAGATCAAGGCTCATACGCCCTCAAACGGCCTCATTCATCCCGAAACCGATCGGTACCGTTCAATGGTGACCTTTCGGTAGATCCGGTGCATGGGGAAACTCGACCTCCAGTGGTAGGTGGTAAAACCCCATGCCAACACCATTTGTACCGGCCGAGATCCAATAACAGAAGAGAAAGAATAAACACGAAGAAACATAAAGAAACCATCCAATTTGGCCCACGCCATACCGCCTAATTCGTGGACCCACTAACATCGTGGATTGATGGCCAATGACATGTCCCCGAAACAGTTCAGCATTGTAGCTTCGAAGGGTGCTCCTGATGGATCATGGCAACTAGTTCTTGAGTGATCTCATGGTTTTCTGCAGGTTCCCAGCTCGTTCGAATGGAGTTGTATCAGGCCCATTGGACAAGGTAGTGGAGCTTTCGGAACCGTCGCTTCGAGTCAAGGATCCTCTGGATTTCCAATTCATCAGAATCATCGACTATCGTCGGCTGCGGTTCTGATGGCGGCAGGCCAATTGTGGGAGGAAAGTATCTATCAAGCAGAGAGACGTAGAAAACGTTGTGAATGCGCATTGTATTCGGCAAGTCTAATGTGTAAGTGTTCTTATTGATGGCTCTACTCACCGGATATGGCCCAGCCCTCTTATAATCCAGTTTCTTGGAGGGCCTAGTCATCTTAATATTCCAAGTCAAGAGCCAGACACTGTCTCCAGCCTCGAACATCATTTCCTTGCCTACGGCATACTTCGTTTGGCGCACTTGGGCGTCCTGCAGGTTCTCTTGGAGGATTGGATGGATTTCCTCCAATCCGGCAGCCCTGGAGTCAGCTTGCACCTCTCACTTTAAGTGCACTTGTTTCGCTGCCTTGAACTGCATGGTCGGATAGTATTTGTAGTTGGCCCAGAATGGAGTCATCCTCGTCGAAGCTTGCACAGAGTTGTTGTATGCGAATTGAGCCAAAGCTAAGAGTTCGACCCAGTTATTCTGCTCATAGTTGGAAAATGCACGGAGGTACTGCTCCATGGTTTGGTTCTGGCATTCTGTCTGGCCATCGGTCTGAGGATGGAAGGCGATTGAGAGTGGGTGATCGATGTTCAGGTGGGAACAGACTCTCGTCTGGAATCAACTGTTAAACTGCGTGCCACGATCGGTGATGATGCTGTCAGGTACACCGTGCTTGCAGATGACATGCTCGAAGACAAGCTTGGCCAGTTCCGGTGAATCAAGGTCTTTCCTGCACGGGAGATAGATGGCCATCTTTGTGAGCCGATCGACGATGACGAGGATACCCGTATATTTGGATACTGTTGACTCAGGCAAGTCGGTGACGAAATCCTTGGTGATGTCCTCCCATGGTCAAGATGGTGGTTCCAGCGGCATGTTAACTCCATGGGGAGCCTGGCACAGGGCCTTGACCGGGTGGCACACTTCACACCTGCTCACGTACCGTCGGACATACGCATCTTTCGCCGTCCAGGATAAGTCTCTAGATACTAGTTCAGCAGTTTTAAGGGCTCCAAAGTGACCAGATTCAGGATTGCCATGAAAGAGACATATCACTTTGCTGCGCAGAGCTTCGTCTGCATGGACATATATCCTCCCTTCGTATGTCAGAGCTCCAGCGACGACTGTCTATTCCTTATCCATATTATCTTCGCCATCGGCCAATGTCTTGTCGACTAACTTTCCCGAGACGTCGACGACCATATGCTCAGTAGTTTGGGCGGTCTTAATATCCGGCAGGAGGTTATCATGAGGTTCGACGGGAGATTCTACCGAAGTGGCTGCTAGAGTGGCCGACAGGTCTCTGATAGCCGAACTCATAGTTGGGCCATCTCGACGGGCCGTCTGCCGAGGTTTTGGTGCCATCCAGGTGCTCGATGACAAAGTCGTAGGATGATAAGATTTTGGCCCAGCGGGCATGCCATCGGGAGAGCATTTTTGACGTCTGGAAGTACAGCAGATTCATGTGATCGCACTGCACTAAGATTTTGTGCCTGGCGCCCTTGAGGTAATGTCGCCACTGTGTCATCGTCTCCACAATGGCCAAGAGTTCGCGATCGTATGTGTCGTAGTTCTGCTCAGCTGGGGAGTACATTCGGGAGTAGAAATTGACTAGGTGGAGGATTCCGACGCCATCGAACTGATTGAGAAAGCCGGCAATCGCACAGCTGCTCGCGTCGGTTTGGAGAATGATTGGCTTGGGCTGGATGAAGTGCTGCAGAATCGGTGCATCGGTGAAGGCCTTTTTGATTTTCTGGAACGCCAGTTCCGCTTCTCTTGTCCATTCCCATTTGGGGTTGACTGCCTTCTTGAGTAAGTCCGAGATGGGAGTTGTTACCTTTGCATATATCCGAATAAACCTGCGGTAGAAGTTCGTGAATCCGAGAAGTACTGGGACGTGTTTGATCGATTTGGGAGTCGGCCAATCCTCGATCGTCGCGATGCGATCCGTCTCCATGCCTACGCCATCAGGAATGATGACGAATCCCACGAAGCCGACCTCAGAGACTCCGAATTGACATATTTCCGCCATAACATAGAGACCAAACTCTTCTAGTCGTTGCAACACCTTCCGAATGTGCTCATCATGCTCTGTCCCATTCTCCGAGAAGATGAGAAGGTCGTCAAGGTAGCATACGGCAATGTCGTTGTTGTAAGGTCGTAGGAAGTCATCGATATAAGCCTGGAACGTCGCCGGTGCGTTTGTTAAGCCGAATGGCATGACCTTGTACTTGAACTGACTATATCGGGTTCTGGATGCTGTCTTGTACTCGTCACCTTCTCCAATTCGGATGTGGTTGTAGGCTCCGTGGAGGTCAAATTTTGTGAAGATTTTGGCGCTGCGCACACAGTCAAGCATCTCCGAAATTAATGGAAGGGGATACCGGTTTTTTATCGTTTTAGCATTGAGAGCTTGGTGGTCGACACAAAGCTGCAACCCGCCATCCATTTTTTGTGCAAACAGTATAGGTGCTGCCACCGGCGATGATGACCACTGGATAAAGTTGTTGGCCAGGTTTGTCTCAATGTAAGCTATCAAGGTTCGCAGCTTGACCACGGAAAGGTTGAAAATCCGCCCATATGGCAACTGGTGGCCGGGCTCCAAATCAATCACCTGGTCAATTGACCGATACGGTGGAAGTGTCTCCACCTTGACTTTGCTAAAGACCTCAACAAATTCTTTGAATTTGGCTGGGATGCGCCCTCCATCGTCCGTGACTATCAACTCCGCTTTTGCTCCATCTGCAGGCGTGAGCACTGAATTCGTACGGGGAAATGAGAGCGGAAGTGTCGCGGACACCAGGAGCCCTTGTCATAACAAGTTATCCTCGATGGGAACCCCTCCTGTCCAGTACTGCCATCTTGCCACGGCGAGCCTGTAGCAGTCATTCAAGCACCGACAATGTGTAACTCTTCTGCCGCAACGACCGCCGCTCCTTCTGCTCCTCGTCGTCCAGCGCTTGGGTCTCACCTGGTCTATCCAAGCTTTTGAGGTCCAAAGTCGCTCCCAGCAGCCCGGTGCACTCCCCAATTCGCAGGGCGAAAGCTTCCACAACCTCGTCGCTCGCTAAGAGATTATCAAATGCAGTAGCCCCCAGTATTTCAATATCCGGAGGAACCGCTTCATGCCTCCGGGGGTCATCGTCCGCCTGCGAGGTCTTATCCAAGTGCGCTTCTTCCCCTGGAGTACTGCCATTTGGTGGCTGTAGAAAGATCAATCGCCGCCGCTTCCAATTGATATCGGGGTTTCGGGTGCTGAACCAAGGCATCCCAAGTTCAAGATTGTAGGCCCGCATTGGGATGACCAGTACATCCGATTCGTCAACCGGTGCGAGATGTTCTAGGTACTGAACCGTCATGATCACTTTCTGGCTGTCCCCCGCTAGTTCCATCACACGCCCATCAAGTCCAAGAGTGGTGATGCCCGCTGTTTCGTCTCTCAGGCCGAGTTTCTTCCAGAGCCTTTGAGACATGAAGATGCTTGTCGCGCCTTGTCGATGAGTGCTTGTACACGTTGCAGTTCGCCTTGTCGATCTCGAATTCGAACTTTGTCAATCTGGTCAGCCGAATCTGGACGTGCTGTGCCGCAGAGATACTGGCTCGACATGTGGGCCCACAGGCTCTCCAGTACTACCCACGATGTTAGTGATATTCGGTGGTGTTGAATCTCGTCCAAAGTTGCCATTAATGCCTGTGTGCCGAGGGTTTCTATTCCCAGCTCAGTTTCGTCCAGCCTCTCCTGCCGAGCGATGTATTGAGAGAGATAAACTAGTTTTTTGGCTTCTGGGTGTCAAACAATCGCTGGCGTTTGACTTGACGATCACCCTGTGCGCCAGAGTTGGGGTGGGGTTTTTCAGGTAGGTGGGCATGAGAGTATTTTGTGCATCAATGAGTGCGATGATCGCCGCCGCAGCGAAGCCATTTTCCCTCAGCCTTGCATTTCCCATGGATTTCCGCTGCGACCCGAGGTGCAGGAGGTAAGTCGGTTCGTCTTCTATCGTTTGATCTAGAGCCTGAGCCTGAGTCTTTGGGCTTAGGTTGTGTTGGCTCGGAGATGGATGGGCTGAAGTTGTGTTTTCGGTCGCCTTTCTGCCAACGAGATGATTCCAGTTGTCTCTGTTGCTCTTGATTTGGCTTGGTTTTGACGTCTACCACTCGGTCAAAAAGTGCATCTAGTGTATTGAACATGCACCTCTCGGGGGTGAAGGGCTTGATTTTGGGGTGCGACTCTAGCCTCAAGCCCGCCCAGACCTGATAGTAAAGCGGCGTGAAGTGCTGGGTTCCGCCGAGGTTGGAATCCCGCCACATCTTGAGTAGTCGATTCGCATATGCCCGAACTGTTTCGTTTTTATCGAAATGTCCCTGTTTGAACTCGGTGAAATTTTGACTGCCGGTAGTGAGCACCTGCTCCTTGTCGCTGTACTGCTTCCCCAATGCCGCCACGAAGAGTTCAAAATCAAACAGGCACGGGCTGTTTTCCGCTAGTAGGTCTTGGCCCCATAAGATTGGGTCGGTCATAGTTGTCTTCCTTTGATTCAGTTCGGGATGGTTCGTCCCGCTGCCAAGATTGTCGAGTGCATACTGGACGTAGTCGATGTCTCCCTGCAGGAAATATTCGCTGTGAACTCGCAAGTTTTAATGGAGAGAGTGTAAGAAGATCTCTCATTCCACAGCGCCACCGCAGAAGCGTTTTGGGTTAGACATCTTGAACTTCTTCGAGGCATTGGAGTTAACTTGAGTTGGCGCGCTCGACTGTCTTGCATTGGCCTCCATCAGCATCGCATTCTGCCTGATGACGCCGTCGAACATCTCATTCTGCTGTTGTAGCACTTGGAGGAGGTTCTTGGTGATGTCTGATTCGCGTTGGTTATGGGGCTGCAGGTCATCTTGGCTGTTGCCTTCGTCGTTATCTTCGAGATCGCTGAGATTGTCGAGACCGCTTTCTTCGTCGTAGGTTTGGGCATGAGGTTGAACTGAAGGAGTGAAGCTGGTTCGCGATGCTCGAGTATGTCTACCTCCCGATCTGGAGGCTGCAGCCTGCAAAGTGTCGTCGCTTGCACGATCGTCAGTTACTATTAATTGGGATCTAGTTTGCATTGGGGCATTGTGTGACTCTCCAATTGCTTCGTTTCTTTGTGTTTGGGCTGGTTCTTGAAGCGTCAATAAAAAGGGGATATGATCATGAAATTTTGTGAGCGAAACGTATCTCATAATTATAGAGCGATAATAGTGTAAGGACGGGTACCTGCTAGTAGGGCTCCATACGGCAAGTGATGTCAAATAGAATAGATACAGTTGCAGACGAGAATACGTGATTGTATGGAGTAGAATTATATGAATGATTATCGCTGGAGTGCCGTTGCACTCCGGTGAAGCGACGATTTACTGGGCCGTTACCCGGCCTTCGGCCGGCCTCCATCACTCGACCACCGCCATTACATCAACCTGAACGTAATTCTCTTGTTCTCCATCGTGTTGTTCTTATTGGGAATGAAATTCGTGCCGTCCTGTTCCTTCTTCTCCACTTCATTGTTCATCTTTCTTCTCTCAACAACTTGGAAATCCCCTTCCGTTTTATTTTGTCCTTTGGCCGACATTGCCGCTTTCTCAGCATACGTCGGTTTCTTCGGTTGTTGTTGTTGTTGCTGTTGCTGTTGTTGTTGTTGCTTCGGCTGCTTGCTCTCTGGCTTCTTTCCAGCCTTCGGGCTCTTGGGTGCATTGCTCGGTGCATTGCCGTTCTTCGGTGGGGCGATCAATGGAGATTTGTATCGACCTGTCAGCTGAATCGCTCGCGGTGTGCTCATGGCAATCGGTACCACTGGTGTGACTGCTGTGGCCCTTTCCGCTCGGGGAATCATCGGTGAATGCCTCGTGGCCTCCATCTGTGGTCTCTGTGCATTCATCTCCTCACTCATGACTCTCTCCGTCAGTATCTGGACTTCTTCCATCGCATCCGGATTTATTTCCAAGTCCATGTCTGTGATTCCCTTCGCTTGCTGAACCTCCCACTTGACATCCCTCTTTTTTTGGTTCGTGATCTCTGCAACCATGTTCGAGATGTCTGCTGCCCACTGTACGTTCTTCTCATGGCGGAACTCCCACATCCCCTCTCTCTCTTCGATCAACACCTTCACTCCTGCCCATTGTACCTCTTCGCGTGCTGCATGACCATCCAACAAGTCGGTTAATTGCCTGGCGGTTGCGCGCAGCTGCGCCCACTCCTGTGCCTGTTGTCGAACCCTCCTTTCCATGCGGCTCCTCCAGTCCCCCGGAGCTGTCAAGGGTTCAGGGCTGGGTGTCGAGGGTTCAGGGTTCGGGGTTCTAGGGGTTATAAAATCCAAGAGCCGGAAGGCTTCAAGAGTTGAAAATAGCCTGTAGCTAAAGGAACAAAGACTGTACGCAAGAGACTCGATCCAGAATCACCGAGTGTGAAAGAAGTGAAAGCCGAAGCTAATTGATTGCTTTATAGACGAGAGAACGAGTGAAAAAAGAAACTTATCCTCCGCCGAACGCCTGGTTTATATACAGTGATTCACTCGTTCCATAATACATCCGAACTCCTGCTTTCTTTGTACACCGCTTTCGTACGATTTCGTCGTTTCCCGTAAAACCTGATTCGAAACCTGATTTCATACTCGTCATGCTTTAGCCTCCATTCGAAACCTGATTTCATTCTCGTCGTGCTTTTAGCCTCCATTCGAAACCTGATTTCATTCTCGTCATGCTTTATCTTCTATATTATTCACCGATCATCACTCCACCATCGATCGTCACTCAACACAACCGTGACAGTAGCTCCCCCCTCTCCAATGCCGAGTACCTACGAGGTTCACGATCCGGGCTTGCCAGGTTGTTCGGTGTGAAAATCGTCGATAGCTTCAAGTCCATCAACATTGGTCGCGGGCTCCCAGCTGCGCTCGTCGTGGCCTCTCCATTTTCCAAATACTGCAGCTGCCTTCGGAACAGCCTGGAATCATTTATCCGCTCAACTTCGTACTCCTCTTCTCCGTCCACTATTACCGGTGGTGGTGGTTCTTGCTTTTGATTCGGGAGAGGATCCTGGGCGGCCTTCTCTAATCTGGATATCGGTTGAACGTCGTGAATGCGTAGTTGATTTGGTAGCCTCATTCTATAGGCCCATGGACTGACAACCTCCGTGATTTCGTATGGTCCAATACGTTTCCAGTCAAATTTCTTACTGGGTCGGGCTGTCGATAGGTTTCTGGCGTCCATCCATACTTTGTCTCCTATCTGTAACTCCGTCCCGACTCTTCGGGATTTGTTGGCCTGTTCGGACTGTACGGCTTGGGCCCTGTTCATCTCTGCTCTGAGTTCGCTGAAAAGTTGCTCCATCCTTTGGGCCATCTGCTGGGCATTTACCTCACGAATATCGTTGGGGTCCTTAATTGGGTGTTGGCCGAAGGTTATTCGCGGGTGAAAGCCGTAGTTGCCAAAAAACGCGGAGCACTTGGTCGTCTCCGAGGTGTGATTGTTAGCTGCGAATTCCGCCAATGGTAGCCACCGGACCCAATCGTCCTGCTGATAATTAACAAAGTTCCGGAGGTACTGTTCCATTACCGCGTTGATTCTTTCAGTTTGGCCGTCGGTCTGATGGTGGAATGCGGTTGACAATCTTCGTTCGATTCCCAATCTCTCGCAGACGTGTTTCCAGAATTCCGAAGCGAATTGCGGCCCGCGATCCGACACTATTGTTTCGGGCAGTCCATGTTGTCTGAACACTTCCTTTATGTACATTTCCCCCAGCTTCTTTCCATCCACTTTGCAGTACAGGGTACCAGGTGTCGCATTTTCGTTAGGCGATCAACCACTACCCAAATTGCGTTGAACCCTTCGCTTTCCGGTAGTCCAACTACAAAATCCATGCTCAGATCCCTCCATGGTTGTTCCGGTATCTGCAGTGGTCGTAGAAGTCAGTGGGTTTTTCAGTGAACTGATTTGCTTCGTTGACAGATATGGCAATTTCGTACGTAGCGATTCACGTCTTTTCTCATCTGATTCCAGGAATGGCTTCGGCTCAGCAGGTCGTAGGTTTAAGCTCATCCTGGATGTCCCGCGACCGGAGAGTCATGGCATTCCTGAATCCATTTGGGTTTGTCATCGTCCGTTGGTTGGATTTGTGTTTCAGAAATTTCCAACGGTTGTTCCTTATGCGTAAATAGCCCTTCGCTGCTGTCGTACGGGCATTGCTGATACACCCTTTTTACCCAATTCCATTGTTCTTCGGCGCTTGTTGAATCGTTGTCCAGGTTGACCGTCTCTGCGAACGCCACTATCAGAGTTTTGCGTAGCTCCCGGTCGAGATTTTCTGTTTTTAGCACGATTTCCTTGGTTTATTCTGCCCCCCCTTCGCAGGAATGTCTCCTGGCATTCTTGTAAGTGCATCGGGCTTCTGTCCCTGTTTGCCTGGGCGATAAACGATTTTGAACTTAAAACGGGAGAGAAATTCGGACCACCTTGTTTGCCTTCGGTTCAACAGCTTCGAAGTCATGAAGTACTCCAGGTTTTTGTGATCTGTGAGAATCTTGATCGGGTGTGCTGAACCTTCGCACTCAGGCCTCCATTGTTCCAAACTTTTAACTATCGCACCTAATTCTGGATCGTAAATTTCGTAATTTTCTTCGGCGGGCGAATGTTTTTTGGAAAGAAGGCCACTGGTGTAATATTCCATGATCATCGTACTGAGAAAGGACTTCTGCTGATACATAACTCGAAGCGTCGGTTTCTAGGACTATCTCTTTTTCGTAGTCGAAGTGGGCTAACACTGGTGCCGTCGTAAAAGCTAACTTGAGTTCGGCGAATGCTCTTTTCTGATCGGGTCCCCAGTGAAAGGGTATTAGCTTTTTTGTGAGTTTTGTTAGCGGTTGTACCACCCTACTGTAATTCCGTATGAATCGTCGGTAGAAATTGGCGAAGCTAAAAAGGCTTGGACTTCTTTAAGTTTTCCCGGTGTTTCCAATTTTCAAATGCATGGACTTTCTCCGGATCCATTTTGATTCCGTTTACTCCGACAATTAGCCCTAGGTATTTGACTTCTTCCTTATGGAACTCGCATTTTTCTGCTTTTAGGTAGAGACCAGCTTCCTTGAGTGCGGTCATGACTGCTCTGACGTGTTCCTTGTGCTCCTTCAGGTTATCGCTGTGGATAAGAATATCGTCCAAAAAGGCTGTGCAGAAGATATCCAGGAAAGGTCGTAATGTATCGGTGATGAATTCTTGGAAGGATGCTGGTGCGTTGGTAAGTCCGAAGGGCATAACCGGTGATTCGAAAAGTCCATAGCGGGTCCTGAAAGCCGTTTTCCATTCGTCCCCATCTGCGATTCTAATCATGTTATACGCGTCGTGGACGTCTAACTTGGTGTAGTAAAGGGCTTTGGAGAGTCTTAGCAAGGTTTCTTGGATCAATGGTAGGGGATACCGGTTTTTTATTGTTCCCTCGTTTAGGCTCGGTAGTCGATGCAGAGTCTCAGGCCTCCTCCTGATTTCGGAGCGAAAAGTACCGGGGCTCCGCAGGGTGATGACGATGACCGAATGAATCCCTTGGACAAGTTCTTTTCTATCCATTCTTTTAGTACTCCCAATTCTTCTCGTGATAGACTGTAGATAGGTCCAAATGGAGGTGTGAATCCTTCCTGTAGTTTCATCTTATGATCGTAAGGTCGATGCGGAGGTAAGGTTTCTGCGATTACTTTGCTGAATAGCGGTAGAAATTCGTGGTATTCCTTGGGAATGACTTCTTCGAGAGGTTTGTGTTGTAGGTTTTTTATTCCCAAGGCTTTATTGATTTCGTACAACGTGACGGCGTAAACTTTGAGTCTCTCCTTCTTGATTCTTCTCATAAAGGGTGAGGCGGCTACTGCGCAGATGTCTAGCCTGGGTGTCTCCGGATCCGTTGTTTCCATATGATTGCCCCACACCCATACGCTTGAATGGTGTTGGCAGTTTTCTTGGCAGTAGCTGCATTCGAAACCGATCCTTCGGGCTTGGAATTTAACCGTTACGTCGTGAAGTTGTAACCATGGCAATCCTAGTACGATCGGATAATGCCCTAACTTTGTTACGAACGCTGGTAGTTGCTCCTGATGTGATCTTATTTCTATATTGAACTTGGCCATGGTCGTAATGGTTCCTGATTCGATGGGTCTTCCATCGATAACCTCTAACTCTCTTGATTCTTGTAATTCCTTCTCTTCTAACTGATGATGGCGAACAAAATCTTTATCCACAAATGCTATTCCAGTGGCTCCGCAGTCAATTAGAGCGTGTGTATCGATTAACCTGTCTCCGATTTTCAGCGAACATTTTACAACAAGATGTTTGCTTTCCATTAAAGACTCCTTAATTTCTGCACTACTGATTGAAAACTGCGAAATTTCAAAACGAGACTTAACAACTGTAGACAAAGGAGATTCGTGCCCAGCGCAATGGCCATCCTTATTGCACTGGTTTAAACTTTTCCCGACTCGACATCCTTTCCTTTCCCTGCTCCCGAATCTGCGTCCATTTCATTTCCTGCTTTCTTAAACGGCGTTACTTCCACCTGGCCTGATGCTGCTTTCAATTTTCTCGGGCAACTTGCTGCGAAGTGCCTTGAGTCCCCACAGTACATACATAGTCCTCCTTCCCTTCGTCTCTTTCTCTCTTCTGCTGTGATCTTCCTGCCTTTGACTGCTGAGAGGTCCATTGGGGCGGGGCCGAAATATCCTGCTACTGTTCCCGCAGGTGCAGTCTCTGAGGCGGGTGTGGTGTTGGTTGTTGGGTCGGACTTCTTGTATCCTCCTTCCCACCTTCCTGACTTCCTTTCCGCGGCCCGGGCCCTCAGCTGAGAGTCTCTTTTTGAACACAGCTTGACGAATTCGACAAGGTTTTCTGGTAACTCGGTGTGTTGTAGGGAGTCTTTGAGTTCGTTTGACAGGCCATTTCGTAATGCATCTAGCTGGGCTTCCGTGTTCCACTTAATGTCCGCTACGTACCTTTGGAATTCCGCGTAGTACTGGGAGAATTCGCAGTCTCGTTGTTTGAGTTTCAATAGTTCCCTTTTGGCCGTTGCCGCTTTGTCTTGGTCTCCGAAAGCTAAGTCCAACAGGTCAAGCAGATCTTTTAAGGAATCGAGTTTTACTTCCCCCGAAACTTCTTCACAGTATGGCATAAGATGTGCCATGGCTACTCCCTCGAGACGTCCAATCGCGTACCTTAGCTTCTTCTGTTCGGTATTGAATGTTCTGGGTTTTCCTGCTATCTTCAAAGCCAACTGCACCTTCCATCCCCTAAGTTCCTTCCTGTCTGTTCCTGAAAAACGGGCAATTTTGTTGCCTTTTTCTTCTGGTTCCCTCTCTCCCCTTTCCACTCCCATCCTTCCTTCCGTTAGCCTCAAGATCCGGATTACCTGTTCCCGATTTTCTTCTGCCAACGATCTGAATTTCTCGATCTGTGCCTGGGCGTCTTCCAGGTTTTGTTTCAGTTCCGCCAGGTCTGGATGCCTTTCTTCCAGTTGTTGTTCCAGGTTCCGGACTTTTTCCACTAAGTCCCCATGACTGCATTCGGGAACTGTTCCTTCTGCTGCTGCCAGTCTCTGTGTTGCTAGGGTCGCTTCCCTTTTCCAGTTTTCTCTTTCCTCCGATAATTCCGATATTCGTGCTTCCGCATCTTTCACAGATTGCCGTTCCTTCATCAATTCGTTCATCCTGCTGGTCGTCGGTAACCTGGCGAGGGCGTTCAACCCATTTTGACATCTTGGGTGTAACTTCGGAGTTGTACTTCGTTCATCGCCTCCGTGTCCGCCTGTGTTACGTTTTCCAGCTCCTCCTGAATCGCCGTTGCAGGGTTACATCGCGGGCCATTCTTGAGGATTCACCTGACATCTTTCTGGCGATGTAAGAATGCTGCTAACGGAAGGGATCGAGGTCTCAGATTCTTAGGTTTCTTGGAGGATTTCGTCGATACTAGCGAAACTGTTAAAGGGTTCCGGTTCTGAAAACTGGCAAGGTTGACCGGCTAGATCGAAGAAATTAATGCGCTATGGCAATTGAAGTCGTATGCCGTCATTAACAATTTTCGAAAACGTTCGTGGGTCTGCGAGGTTCCACAGGCAGATATGCAGATATGTCGCCAGAAACTGTGCACGATCAGTCGATTATTGAAATTGCCGACGGATCGAAACACGGTGCAGCGGGTGTTGCAAGCTCTGTACAAAAGTACAACCGCTTTGGTGAGGATAGCGGCACATAAACTAGGACTAAAACTGACAATATAACCGGTAGAATCGATTTTAGACTCGTTCTTCTGTCAAGGGTTCAGGGCTGGGTGTCGAGGGTTCAGGGTTCGGGGTTCTAGGGGTTATAAAATCCAAGAGCCGGAAGGCTTCAAGAGTCGAAAATAGCCTGTAGCTAAAGGAACAAAGACTGTACGCAAGAGACTCGATCCAGAATCACCGACTGTGAAAGAAGTGAAAGCCGAAGCTAATTGATTGCTTTATAGACGAGAGAACGAGTGAAAAAAGAAACTTATCCTCCGCCGAAAGCCTGGTTTATATACAGTGATTCACTCGTTCCATAATACATCCGAACTCCTGCTTTCTTTGTACACCGCTTTCGTACGATTCCGTCGTTTCCCGTAAAACCTGATTCGAAACCTGATTTCATACTCGTCATGCTTTAGCCTCCATTCGAAACCTGATTTCATTCTCGTTGTGCTTTTAGCCTCCATTCGAAACCTGATTTTATTCTCGTCGTGCTTTATCTTCTATATTATTCACCGATCATCACTCCACCATCGATCGTCACTCAACACAACCGTGACAGGATCCTTCGAAACCTCTGGGCTCTCGCTCCTCAGTCTCTTCCTATTTTCGTTGCACTCGAGTGGCTCAGCTGCTGTGGCACTCGTGGTTGTGGGAGCGACGTGTGTCATCGACGCGTGACTGGGAGTACCATTCGCCGCTACTGCTCTTGTAGCTCCCTCAATATTCATGTCTCCTCTTTCAGCTGGTGCGCTGATCCCCTCCTCTGCTGCCCCGGTGAGGGGGCTTTCTCTTCCCGTGGCCACCTTTGTTCCTGGCTTGGTGGTTGTGTTGCGGACACGTGCTTGCTCCGTTGGCAAAGTGCACAACCACTTCCGATGGTCCGGGGGCACCGGGAGTGTCGTGCCGGTGTCAATTCGATGCTAAGAATTAATTTCTGGTGTCCTTTGGACGGTTACTGCTGTAGTTGGCGACTTATTTTGCGCTATCCGTTTTGCCAAGCCTCTTTGATCGTTTATCAACTATGCAGATTGATAATGGTGATGGTGCGGGGAAGGTAGAGTGTGATGTGTTGGCGATGTGAGGGGTTGAGGGTTTTGACAGATCTAGATATCGGCGATTAGATTAATCATATCAGATGAGATAACATGATGTTGTTTGTTGTTGTTTATTCATACTGAATTTACTCTAGCTAGAGTATGACAGGAAAAGACAGATTCCCCTCCGCCTTCGGGCTCATCACCGCCGGTTAGGTGGCGGAGCTCCCCACCCACTACCCAAAAACAAAAATTTTCACCTCCTCCCCTCTTCCACCATCTTCTCCTCCTATTCCGCTGTTTTACCCCACCGCACCATATTCTTGTCCTACCCCAGAAATGTAACTGTTTGGATCCTGTACCACATTCACCAGAGTGTAGGGTCTCAATGATGTTATCGCAGTGGAATACCCCAACTGTTCTACCGTGGGGCGTGAACAGCACCTGTGATGTGTCTACCAATTTTCGCTGTTTAAGTAGATTGATGGGTCCATGGGAACAACTCGTACTGGTGCTCGTGTGCCTGAGAAGCACGTCATCCATCATAGCCTCTCCGAGTGTTGTGGGTCGGGGCGTGCTGTTGTCAGAAATACTCTTCATTGAACTGTTGCGCTTTCACGCCCTAGTGGTGTTGTGTTGTCAATTGTGTTGGTTGTGATGTTGGTTGTGTCGTGAAAACCATGTTGCTAACTTGCGTTAAACATTGAAGGAGGCGAGTTGCCCTGGAAGAGGGACTACCGTTCAAGGTTCATACTGAGTGGTATTGGGTGGTTATCACAGTCTGAGGTACACTCGAACACGAGGGGTGAACAAGCGGACACCCACAGGTATGTATGCGAAAATGAAGGCAAAGTAAAACCGCAACCTGCCCAAAAAAAAGGGGGTCTTGGCAAAACCAGGCGGTGAGGTGTGTTGTCGAAGGTGTGTGTGATAACATGATGTCATGCCTGACAATTTCCAAAGAACAAATGAGCTGAAGTGGAGTTTTCGTTGTTTTAAATCATTTTCGCATCTGAGGCCGCAGACATAGAGTACACAGAAACAAAATCTGAGTACATAGAAGGTTTCGGTAGGAGACAACACGATGTCGCGATGATGGCACTCCTTCACCTCAATAGACTGTACAGCGAGTATTGGCTCGTGGGAAAGTTGGTGAGGCCGAGGTCATGAGCAATAGTAAGGTGGACTCGATGAATAAGAGAGCAAGCAGAGCCGACCGGAAGTTCGAATCTAATCGAGACATCAGCCTTTTCTCACTCCGGTTTTGCGGATGCATCACAATTAGAATTGTACACACCCAAATACGCGTTCTGCAGTATACTCCGTGAGTCGAGGCGCTCACATAATGGACAGCTGCTATATCTGTGGTTTACTCGGTGGTCTCCGGAGGGTCCAGGGATGACACTGCTTCAATAACTGGCTCGACAATTCTGACCAAGTGATCAGTATTGAACACACTCAGAAATACATTACAAAGCGCGGCAAATGAGTCTATGATATCGTTTTATGGCTCTCCAAATCTAATGTGATCTCTACGGGGATCTCTGGAAGTTGGAGATAGTTTTGGAACAAACGTGGCAACGTTGGCGATATAGGAAGCACATCACTTTAGCTCGAATGTCTCAACACACCGCTCTGAATGTTCAACCTGATATCGAAACAAGACAGAGATGTTAAACTCCATACAAGCAGACTACTAAAACTAAGAAAGAGAGAAAGTAAGAAGCACGAGAGCATAATTACTGGCATCTTAGCCAATGACCACCGATACGAGACACTACTAAATAGACGTGATCCACTGAATGAATACTACCTAAATTCCATCGTATTGCAAAGAACTCACATGAAGATTAAACGACAGTAAATCCCGAACAACCCAATAATTTGACGAATGGGCAGCAACCACTCAACAAAACAAAGACAGCCTATACTCCATCACATGACAACGATGCCGCAGCATACAGCGTATTCCCAGAATTCGTACAGTTGTCGTATAGTATTAAAGCTCAGTGTCCGGATACCTGATCGGCCCAGAGATGCAAGACGCCTCACTGAATGCATTGAAAGGCTCTAGAAAGATTGCCGTCTCGGGATTGATGTACGAACCATTAAAAATAGCTTGTGGGTCCTGGTGACTAATCAACTCTTCTTCAGGTTTGCAAGGAATCGGCTTCTCTGGGTCTGGACTGGGCCCCAAATATCCTATAGACAGTTGCTCCGAGTCTATCAGCGATCTCACATAAAGTCTCGCTTCATTGAATAACATGAGGTATGATGGCATGGTCTTCCCGCGCTTTTTACGTTTGTTGATAATTTGAACGACAGCTGCAATCCATGGGTCTTTCCCTCTATAGGCTTTAACGTTGATTTGTGTCGCATGGCAAGCAGCAAGAATGATTCCAGGAGTTCTGTTGTGAATATCGAGCATGCCTCCTCCTAGGCAGGAGGAGCATAGTATCGTTAAGTTGACCTTTTCCTTCAGATGCTATGGACGAACTCTTAGATATAGCGATATAAAACAAAAATCAATTACTAACCTGGCGGACGGTCTTCGTTATCCAGCCATCCGACACAACTTCGGGCTGTTGCCCATCGTCTCGTTCTGCTAGGTTCCACCCCTCCTTGAAACCGTGTTCTCTAGATGTGTCGAGTACGCCATAGGCATCTACATACAAGAAGCGTACATCTCCAGGCTTTGCGCTTTTGATCAAGGCTGTAAATTTTTCCATAAACCGATCCGCAGTTGGTGCTTCTTGTCCGTGTAGGCAGTATCTAGGACCTACTTCTGATTCGATGTCGTAGTATAACATGACCACATTTCTACTATCAAAACCGAGGGTCGTAGTAAGCATATCTCTAACGTCGAAGATGCCACAGTCAATGCCAACACCATAACGGATAATTAGAGCCTATAAGACCACGATAGATATCAGTGAGACTCCTCCCTAGTGACTCAACGTCCGCAAAAGAGCCTGCTGCTTACCTGTTTTTTAGAGAAATTGGACGAGCTCAGCTCCAAGTGAATGGGCTTAGATCTATCATTCAGGTCCTTCATGGTCAGAGTCATCTTGTCCCCAGTCTTGGCCACCTCTCCATCAAATGAGTAGTATTTATCGGCATGGAATGTTATCTTTCCGGCTTTTGTAGAGCTATCGATGAACCCTACTGAATCACAATTCTGTTTTTCGGTCCCCTTGGTGTCTACTGTCCACTGCCAATAAGCACAAATGTGTTCACCTTGGTCAAGAGAGCTGGGGACGACCACAGTGATCATTTCGTCGACAGCGTAGTGAAGAAAATTTAGCTTCCCAGTGTAAACGAGACACCTAGACGTTTGGGGCAAAACGGAGGGTTCCGAATAGCTTAGTTGTAGGGTTGTTGGACTCGACATCTTAGTAGGGTTGGGATTTTCGACCATTGTGACGGTTATGCGTTCGGCATTGGCGGATAGCACCGCGTTGAATCTATAATAACGGTGGTAGAAGAACCCTATCTGGTGCTCATTCCCTACAGTCGTAATACTGTTTATGGTCCCTTCGGCGCACTCATTCACTTTCTTTGCCCCGCTTACAACTTTCGTCCACTGCCAATATGCGTAGACCTGCTCCCCGTGACCGAAAGCTCCAGGAAAGATAATTGTCAGAGTATCGTTGACTGCGAACTGAGACCAGTTGAGCTTCCCTCGGTACACGTACATGCCAGCGAATAGAGAGGATCGCGGTGTAGGATAACTGCCACCCCAACTGTATTAGTATACAGAGTATCTGTTCACAAGAGCCTGAGCAGGAGTACTAACATGACAGACTTAGGCACAGCAAGGTGGTAGTGGAATTTGGATATGTGACAGTGTCGAAACTTACACTTTCTTCGCGGTCTTTTAAATTCCGGCAACGGAGTTAATAGACCACGTTGTGTCGCAGGGGCTTACTTATTGGCTGGAGGTTGAACCCAGTCGCATTAGGAAGGGTATTCTGGCCAATCACACCCATGAATTATAGGCCCAAGTCAGATTTGCCGATCGCTTGCAGCCTAGCAAGATCACAGCGTTAGGTGCGAATCGGACAGGTAACAGAAACACGTTACAGAACGTACACGTTTATAAATATTGACAGCTCATATTTTGGAAGATCGTGGATGTTATTAACGGAAATGGGTTCTGAATGATGATGGTCGATTATGTTATGCAAATTAGAAGGACTCTGCGCTTCGCATGCGATCGCCCAGCCAAATATATATCGGCTTTCGTCAGCTTGATGGGTTCGAACACTAGTGGTAGATGTTTGTTGTGATCATTCTTCGGTGAAATAACGATAATTCATACTTACGTTTGCAAATCTAGGTAGTCGTCTTCTCAGTTCGTTGTGTTAGTGCAAAGGTTTGCACGAAAGTAAATGTGGTCGGGGATTCTCAAAACAAAGAGCCCAAAGCTCCATCTAACACGTTATATACACATAATCCTGCCGATATATGCTTCCTCGCACCTGCCAGCTCTCTCTTGCCTTTTAGCTACGAGAAAAATGGTGTTTAGATTTGACAGTTGCTAGCAGGCATCCCAATAGTCCGTCCCGTCCGGGCAAGGCGCTGCCCGGGACGGGACTATAAATTTCAGGGCAATGAATTTCGGACCGTTTGAGACCAGGGCAAAATCTGTCGGGACGGGATGGACTACAGGGCCCTGCAGTCTTGCAGCAAGGGTTCAAACAGTCATAAAACTTCAGTTTGAGAAGTGGAAATCACATCATGATATACTTGATATTCAGAGTGAGTAATTCATGCCATTGTTTGCCTCTTCTCCCCCAATTGGGTACAAATATTTAGGCCAACTATGACAAGGTTCGAATGCACTGATGGAAATACCGCTGGATATAAGCCCATTTCGAGTACCACCACCAGGATCGGTAGCCATCGGTACCCTGTAGGTACCGGTAGGGGCCTTAGTCCAGTAGATCTCAACCCCGGACGGACAAGGGCACTGAAATCATGCCTGGGATGGGACGGTGATGTCAGGCGCCAAATGACTCTAGTACCCCCGGACCGTTGGGATGCCTGGTTACTAGCAAAATTCAGAGTGACTGGTCTGGAAGTCCTTGAATTGAGAATCATTCACTTAATTGCAGCATATGCATGTAGTGATATCGATATATCACCAATGACGGTTGTTAGTGGTTCTCCCTTATTATGTTTATGAGGTACATTAGGCTTAGTCTCCCAGGCTCACCGGTGACGACTTGTGTCAAACAGTTGAAGACACACCCCTGCGGATGTCTACTAATGAGTAAGCGGAAGGCCCAACATCGCCAGGTGTAATTCCCATAATATTCCAAGCTTCAATACCGTGTCTCAGTGAAGTGGGCTGGCTACCCCATGCGGAGACAATACGCACACTCGATCTGACAGTAACTGAGGGGGGATTCTTTTGGTGCTGGCCAAGGCATGGGACACACCAAACCGTACTGCTGAAGCAAAGTAACTGCCATACAGGGACCTCAGGGTTAGCTGTGCGTTACGAATCAGACCAGCATTACCACCGATTAAACTAATACTGTGATAAAACTATCCTCGGTTTCTGAGATTGTCGGACAAACGATATTATCTTTATATACTGGACTTTGCTATTGCTGGAGTGAAATAATCAAAGGCGATAAGCCAACTGCGCCCCAGTAGTTGGTTCTACCTAAAAGATAAATGTTTGGATCTAGACAGTCGAACCCCAGCTCTGTTGCGTTTGCAATGCGATAACTGAGAGAGTGCACCCCCCACGGGGAACATGGATAAGACGCAATGACACTTGGTACCTGGCAAAGTGTGGGTTGGCAGCTCATTGAATCATTGATCACTATTCCACTCATACAGACGAATGATAACTAATACAAAGTAATGGCCCAATATGTGCGTCAGCTATGTCATCATAAATGCAGAATAACCCTTGGGATGCCTGGTGGGGGCTTATGCAACCACATGTTGTCAAACGGAACTCTGCTCAGTGAAATCCAGGGATCAGCTTGGTTGCAACGATCGGTCGTTATGCGAACACCCACTTCAGTGGATTAAGTGTTACTGAAAGAGCACAATACACACACATCATAGCTTACAGAGAAGTACCGTCATGCCTCACTGATATACCTCTGACGCGAAATACTCACCTATAACAGACTACACAAACCTCCAGGTTAAAGAAACAATCATGCTCTCGCAGCAATCCACAGTCAGAACACAACAGCAGAAAACAACATCAAATATTATCAAGTTTTTTACCCTATAAATATTTGTTTACACAAAACCAGTCTATGACTATTCCCCACATCGACGTGAAAGTGCTTTATGGCCACATCATCTTTCAATGCTGCCGCAGTGTCACCAGTAACCAACGACAAGCACGATTCCTGCTTCAAAACGTTATCGTACATGATTTCTTCCACTACTACCACACACGGCAACTACCCTTGGAAGTAGTTTACAACAAAGTTAACGAAGATTACCTACAAGGCAATTGAAATTTTCATGGAAGTGGCCGTGCTCCGTGTATGCCTGTGTACGTCCACGTACAAAGATGATTCGGACCAACTACTATAGAGATTCATTTCCTGAACTACGTCCTAGTCATTAAATTCTGACTGTATCATTGGCAGGTGCACCAATATGGGTCATCCTCTGCTGACACCGGAGAACCCCCGTTATAGTATAATATTTCGGACGTTCTTCAAAACAACAGTTCATGCACTGTGAACTGTGCGAAAGTCAAGCCTGCTGCACTGCTGAAATACATCCATCAGACGGAAGCTACACCCTGAAGTATTGTTGTCCGGAACATTGCCCAAAATATTGCAACAACAAGTCTGTACGTTGCCATCATATTCAACAGTTAGTAGTCACTGCATCAAACCGAGCAAATGTATCGGAACCATATACATTTCCATCCCGACAATTCCACAACGGCGAGTCCCAGGCGCCAACTAAACTTCAGAGCAGGACGATTGACACCTGTGGCAACCGCAGTCACCAAATAGACCACCTCAGCATCCAGGCCCTTACCAGAATAGTTCCAGAGGATACAGAGTTATTACCAACAGACACGGTAGCAGAACCAGCAGTTGTCCGACTGAGAGGACACCGAAATGATAGACAGCGTCCCGGCACGAGTGTCACGGTTGGACCAAGAGGTACAGAACCTGATTGACTATTGCAACAACGAGAAAGAAGTAATCAAAGTCGAATTCGACCACGTACGATAAGATTGCGAAATATTCGTACAGCAGGTCAAAACCAACAGAATGCTGGAAGTTCATGTCCTGGAGGGGCATGATCAACAGATACAAGCACTTGACTTGGTACTTAGGGAAGCAAGAACAGGAATCGACGGCATCCAGGAACAATCTCAGCAAATCATTGCTGAAGCAGCTGAGGAGTTCGTAAAACTCGAAATGAGGATTGAGGTTTGCGAACAAGATCAAAATCACATGGAGATATAACAGACGTGATTGGTACTCACATACAACACCATGCAAAAAAGAATGACAGACTCGGAAAAATGGGTCTAAAAGGAGATGCCAAATTTCAGTGACATGCGAGTTATAACAGAAAGGGTCAACAACAATGCAGATCAAACCACCGGCCTAACAGAAACCGAGGCAGGAGCAAAATTTTCATTCTAGACACCAGAACGAAGAGGAACAGTCAAAAGAGTGCAACAGTGGCAACAGAGGATGGAAGAAATGAATTGAAATATATCTCTGTTAACAGACTCAGATGTGGCCCCATGAATGGAACTCTGAGGAGGATCGAGTACAGATACAGGGTTCCCGGATCCAGAGCCCAGACCAAGCAGACACAGAGGCCTGTCGCCACCAAGGGGCACTGGGGGAGATCCACCACCACCACCACCTTCGAATCCTCCCAGTCACTCATGTTCCAGAAAACTATGTTCAAGGTCAAGAACAAGATCGACACCATTCAGCAGACCAAGAGATTCGAGGATTAAGCTAACGGATCCACCCAAGTTTGCTGGAAACAGTACAGAGGATTTCGATACCTGGTAGATGTGTATGGAATCATACATTATGGACCAACCGCGTCTGTGCCCCAGGCCAGAATATTAAGCTACAGAACTGCAGGGGACGTTTCGAAGGACACGCATTGGCATGGCACATGCAATGGGATTCAGAAGCCATAACCGGATATCATGATTGAAGCTGGTCAGTGTATAGACCAGCAGTTTTCACCAGATTTCATAATCGATTCCAAGAGGACACAGCATACAAAGCAATTATTGAAGTAAAATATGACGGTAGCGTTCAAGACATGATCACGGAATACATCACCTTGAATGTGAAGGCTGGAATTACAGGTGTAGCCTATCGAACAATGTTGATGAGAGGATTGCCACCACAGATTTTCAAACAGTTAACAACGGTTGATCCAGCAGATAACATGGATAACAAATTGAGGGAAATCATTATAAATGCAGGAAAAAATCTGGAAGTCTGGCAAGCCATGGAACAGAATCTTGAACTCATCAACAAACCTTCAAAAACAACCGCACGGATCTGCGAGTCAGGATCTATCCAAACAAGGCAAACTTTTAGAAGACCAAATAGGTTCCTAAACAACAAACCACCAACTAGAAATCAACAGCAGCGCAGGACAAAAGAAAAACCTCGAACCTTCAAAAGTCCAGAAGGAAAAACATATGCCCAAATGGTGGACGGAGTTTCCAAGTCGGAAATTGAAAGAAGAATGGAAGCAAAAGAGTGCTTTCGATGCGCTTGGCCCTCGCATCAGAAAGAAGCCCATAGAATGGTGAAATGCTGTCAGAGGGTCAAGGTCACGAGTGGAACGGCGGATTTTGGAAAACCTACAACTTACCAGAAGCTGAAAGCAGAAGGATTTGATCAATTGAAAGACGATCCAATTGATGAATACGAGATCCAAAGCGATCAGAAGAACCCAGCACAAGCATAATCTTTTGATGGAGAATTACCAAGTGAGGACAGCAGCGAAGATATTGCAGACGATTGTTGGAATCAACAGGAAAGTTCCACGGACAATGGAAATAAGTATAAGTACGGACCCAGGAGTGCCGAGAAATACATGATGGATTTTGGTGATCAGGTGGGGGAAAGCCATTATATAGTTATCGGTCACAACCTTGAGGATTCCGGTAGGGGTGACACTGCTGGTCGGTAGTTGTGCAAAATTATAATTATAAGTACACCTGTCTACTAACATATAGGATCTGATACGGCCCAGCCATTGTCGAAAGGACGGCTACAAAACGCAACCAATACTATACAGTGGAAGAAAACTCAAACAAGTGACCAAATATGTCTGATGACTTTGTCTTCTATGAAGTCAAGAAACTACACAAAGTCCCAGAAACCACAATCTGCAAGAGACCAATATACAAGTTTTTTATAGACTGTGAAGATGGTACAGGAGTAAGAAAGCAATTCCCTATTCGAGCAATTGTGGATACAGGATCCACATCTTTTACACTATTACCAGAGTGTGCGAGAGCATTTAAGATATCTGTGGTACGGAGAAAACATACAATTGGAGCAAAAGACTTTGGAGGAAAAAATGTAAGTCACCAAGGACTGTATACTGTTCTGCTATAATTAGCATTCGGAAATCATCAATCACTCGAAACTTCTGAAGTTGTCAAAATGCAATCAAGTTATGATGTTTCAATACCAGCATGGTATCTGGAAATACACAAAGTGCGAGGAATAACGTATTGGGCATCTGCATTTTACAGAATACGGCAGCAAATGTTACGAATATAGAAAACGACACCCAGAATGGGAAATCACTTGCAACAACAAAGTGATATTCCGGAACGACAGAAACGTTATTGGATGAGTGGTATTCAGTGCAACAAAAAAATTAGCTGAAAAACTTCCATCCCAATATCACAAATGGTTGCTTTTGTTTGACCTAAGTTGATCCAAAAAACTACCCAAGCATAAACCTCATGATCATGAAATCCACTTAAAAACAACGGACGAACAAGTAAAAGTGGGACCAAGTTATCAACTATCAAGGGAGGAAGAAAGACTACTGTGAGAATACATACTCAAAATGATTGCAGAAGGAAAGATACCACCATCTCAGGGACAAGCAGGCAGCTCTATTCTATTCGTACAAAAACCAAATGGCCGCAGCCTACGTCTTTGTGTAGACTATCAACATCTCAACGACTTGCCAATACAAGACTAAACAGCCCTACCATTCATGGACGAATTACAAAGCAGAATCAAGGGAGCTATCTATATAACCAAGCTTGATATGAAGTCAGGATATTACCTAATTCGAATGGTAAAAGGACACCCATGGAAAACAGCTTTTGGAACAAAATTCGGTTGTTACGAATATACGGTAATACCTTTCGGACTAACAAACATACTGGCGACATTTCAGAGATGGATGAATGGTATTTTTCAACAATTCTTAAAAAAAGATGACGAAGTTACAGTTTGTTATACTGAAGATGTCATGATAGCCACCAAAGAAACCAAGGAAGAATACCACGAATACGTTGGAAAAATACTACAAGTTCTTCAGCATGACAAATTAGTGGTTGAAATCGACAAATGTGAATTCGATCAACAAGAGGTGGAATTCCCAGGTTTCCTGGTCAGTGGAAAAGAATTAAATATGGCACCTAGCAGAAGTATAGCAGTAACCAGATGGCCAATGCTGAAAACACCAAAAGATGATCAGATTATATTGGGACTCTGGAACTTTTACCGAAGATTCATCAAAGGATATGCTGGGATAGTCGCCCCTACCATGGATATGTTGAAAGAAGATGGAAAAAACTTCGTTTTCGGAAAAGCCCAGAAGGCAGCATACTACAAGATATGTATACTGTTTTCCCAGGATAACACCCCAATTCTCAGACATTACGCAGAAGATAGACCTGCAACAATAGACATGATGTATCAAATCATGCAATGGGTGCAGTTTTATCTCAAAAATTCCAACATGGCAAGCTATACCCAATTGCCATTATATCCAAAATGTTCTCGCCAGCAGAGCTTAACTATCAGATATACAACAAAGAAATATTGGCCATTGTTTACGCAATGAAGTAATGGCAATATTATTTAAAAGGAGCACTTCATACAACCATCATCTATTCGGATCACATGAATTTACAATACTTTAAAGAGACCAACCAATTAAATCAAAGACAAGCTAGATGGGACGAAACACCAAAAGAATACAACTTCAAAATAGCCTATCGAAAAGGGGCAAGAAACGGAAAAGCTGATGCCTTATTACGATGTCCGGAGTTCATCGTTAGAGAGGATGGTACACCCTCAACGAATAACAAACTTTTACTTGGACCTGAATACTGGACAAACATAGGAATATTTAACCTAGCACACGAGCAGGAAGAAATAATACAGGCAAGCTTTTCAATAATGAAATTAAAATCCACGATACAAGATCGATGGAAGAAGGAAATTGCGAAGAATAAAGAATACCAAAAATGTTACAGTCAGTGAAGAAGGAAGGAAACGTAGATGGAAGGTTAGAAAAAGATGAAGTTGGAATGTTAGTCTGGAAAGAAAGATTATACGTACCAGAAGGATTTAGGAAGAAAGCATTAACAAAAGAACACGACTCAAGGATAGCAGGACATTGTGAAAGGGAAAGAATGATAGAACTTATCACCAGGAATTTCAACTGGCCCAAGCTGAAGGACAATTTAAGGGCCTATTGCAACAACTGCAACTCATACCAAAGAACAAAAAGTCCACTACACGCGAAACACGGATTTTAAACCCACTCGAACTACCTTCATCACCATGGACATACATATCGGTCGATATTATTACCGACCTACCAGAGTCCAACGGAAATAGAAATATAATAGTAGTAGTCAATAGGTTTACCAACATGGCTCATTTCATACCAACAGCGAAATGAGAATCGGTAATAGTAGCTAGACTAATCCTGGAAAACGTTTAGAAATACCACAGACAATCTCTAGACGTTGTGTCAGATAGAGACGGATCATTGACCGGATATATTATCCCAGACCTATACCAGTTCGTAAGAATCAAACGATAGATGTCAACGGCTTTTCACCCACCAACAGATGGACAAACAGAACGACTAAATCAAACCATTGAACACTTCTTACGCACCTATTGCAACTACGAGCAAGACAATTGGTCCGAAATGTTAGCAATGGCAGAGTACATATATAATAATTCAAGACACATGACCACTAAAATAACACTGTTCAACACCAACTACGGTCATGAACCAAGCACCAATTGGCCTACAGAAGTTCAATTCAACAATTCCGCTTCAGAACTATACGCTTATTACATGATAGACATGTACCGGATGTTGGAAAGTCAGCTGGAAAAGAGCAGAAAAAAGATGGAAAAATATTACGTCAGAAAAAGAAAGCCGGCTCTACATTACAAAGTCAACAACTGGGTAATGCTCGATGGAAGAAATATTTGTTCAAAATCACAGTGTCCAAAACTTGAAGATAAGCTTTACGGACCCTTCCAAATCACCAAAGTCGGAAGCAACAAGAGATGGTGCTGACTGAAGTTACGGGATACTTGGAAAATACATCCTGCGTTTCACGTATCCTTACTAGAACCACACAGAGAAGATGTAAAAGACAGAATTATTCACCCGGTTGTGGCAGCTAATGAAGGATGGATACCAGAAGCTATGATTGCAAGCAGACCTACAGACAACGATCATCGAAAGCATGTTATGCTTACAAAGTGGGACAACTGTACTCACGACGAAAACACATGGGAGTCCTACAAACTTCTTCAAGAAATAGGAGGTAAACTGTCAACCAATTACTACGAGAAACATTCAGAGATCGAGAAAGATAAGAGGTGGAACACACCAGAAGAAGAAATACCGGAAAGGAGGAAATTGAATACAAATTATTTTTCTTATGTTAAACTCATACCACCTTGTTTTTAGCGGAGGTCACTTTAATTTTTGAGGAAGTTTTATATATATAAAGAATAAGCTATACCTATAGTATACGCTGTCTGAGTGGTATCTGTTGCAAAGATCACTGCTTACAATGAAGTATTCTGTTGAGGTCACCAGAGCTTGAGAGTGGGGTAATGTTAGGGGTTCTCCATTATTATGTGTATGAGGTACATTAGGCATAGTCTCCCAGGCTCACCGGTAACGACTTGGGTCAAACAGTTGAAGACACACCCCTGCGGATGTCTACTAATGAGTAAGCGCAAGGCCCAACATAGCCAGGTAAAATGCCCAAAATATTCCAAGCTTGAATACCACGTCTCAGCGGAGTGGGCTGGCTAACCCATGCGGAGACAATGTGCACACTCGATCTGACAGTAACTCAGGAGTGATTCCTTTGGTGCAGGCCAAGGAATGGGACACACCAAACCATACTGCTGAAGCAAAGTAACTGCCATACAGGGACCTTAGGGTCAGCTGTGCATTACGAATCAGACCAGTGTTACCGTCTATCAAACTAATACTGGGATAAAACTATACTCGGTTTCCGATATCGTTGGACGAACGATACTATCTTAGTATGTGGGACTTTGCTATCGCTGGAGTGAAATAATCAAAGGCAATGAGCCAACTGCACGCCAGTAGTTAGTTCTACCTGAATGATATGTGTTAGGATCTAGACTGTCGAACCCCAGCTCTGATGCGTTTGCAATACAATGACTGAGAGAGCGCACCCCCTGCGGGAAACACAAATCAAACGCAATGACACTAGGTACATGGCACAGTGTGGGTTGGCAGCTCATTAAATCATTGATTACTATTCCACTCATACAGACGAAAGATAACTAATACAAAGTAATGGTCCAATATGTGTGTCAGCAACGTCATCATAAATGCAGGATAACCTTTGGGATGCCTGGTGGGGGCTTACGCAACCACACTTTGTCAAACAGAACTCTCAGCAGTTAACTACCGAGATCGGCTGTGTTGCAACAATCGGTCGTTATGCGAACACCCACTTCTGTGGATCAAGTGATACTGGGATAGTACTATACACATACATAATAGCTTACAGAGAAGTACCGTCATGCCTCACTGATATACCTCTGATGCGAAATACACACATATAACAGACCACACAAACCTCCAGGTTAAAGAAATGATCATATTCTAGCAGCAATCCACAGTCAGAACACACCAACGGAAAACCACGTTAAATATTATTAAGTTTTTTACCTTACAAATATTAGTTCATACAAAACCATTCTATGACTATTCCTGACACCAACGTGAAAGTGCTTTATGGCCACATCATCTTTCAACGCTGCCGCAGTGTCACCAGTTACCAACGTCAAGCACACATCGTGCTTCGAAACGATCTCGTTGAAGTTTTCCTCCACTACTACCTCACGTGGCAACTACCCTTGGAAGTAGTTTTCGCCGAAGGTAACAAAGATCACCTACAAGACACTTACAATGTTTAAGGAAGCGGCTGTGCTCCGTGAATGCCTGTGTACCTCCACGTACAACGACGACTGGGACGAACTACGGTTGGGATCCATTTCCTCAACTACGTTGTAGTCATTATATTCAGACTGTATGGATAGCAGGTACACCAATACTGGTCATCGTCTACTCCCACCGGAACACCCAAGTGACAATGGTTTTGGTATTTTGTAGCCGCAAAAAGTTGTTCAGCCTGCCTGCAGTGGAGGGTGCGAGACATCAGAACATTTCAGGACATGGCTCAATATATCCAAAATGAAACAAAAATCAAATGGTATCATGTTGGTATAGTTTGAACATAAAATACGAAAAGCAGAAAGCAGTTGGAGTTTGTCTGTTTGTATGTAATAATATTGCATTCGGCCACTTGTGGCCATGGCATATTTAAAAAAACGTAATCCTGATACATCACGAGTGTGAGCTGCAGGTGTCCCCTTGGTTCTCTTGGATCCACGTCGTACAATCTCTTTCTCCTTCTTCCCATTGGCATATTCACCGAACAAAAGAAAACTTTTTAACTGCATGCTTCCTCCCTCCTCTACCTTTCTACCTCAACCTCCTCCCACACCCGCAAAAATCTCCCAACATCCGTTTCCTTGAGAAACTTCAATACTGCCTTCACGGCCTCTTCTGTATCAAACGTTTTCGACATTGGGACCTTCATCCTCTCCTTTCACTTCCACTTCTCCTTCAACTCCTTCCAATGAACGTCCTGCTGTCACTTCCACTTCTTGTACCACTTAAACAAATGGTCCCTTGTCTGGCGTTTGTGTCTACACCACCATCACCACTGGCTGTCATTCTTTTTGATGTGTTGTAGAAAGACCCCCGTGAGAGCGTGCCCCACTTTTAACTGCAAGTATCTTCTTGCAAACTTCTTTTTGGCCTCCCCCAACAGCTCGGACATCCCCCTCTTTTTATTCAACCTGTAAACTGTCTTCTTGCTGTTGAATTTGGCCTTCAACCATTCTTCAGTTTCCGCCCATTTTGCTTCAGTGATCCTTCTTTGCACCTTTGCCATGGACCACCCCTTATAACACTCTTGCAGTCTCAGAATTGCTTCTGTTTCATTGACTGCCGCCACTTTGGCCGTGTCATCTGCTATCTTATTTTCAACCATACCGTCACGTGACGGGACCCACCTATACTGCACCTGGACTCCCAACCCTGCTAGCCTGTTGTTGTATTCGATGCTTTGTATTGCCATTGCTTGTCCGGGACCTGGTTCGCTATGTTGGACTCTTTCGATGGCCGATACTGAGGGTGAAAGCACAGGAATTTTGTTGATACATTCGATGTTATCGATTTCTGTCGCTTTTCGCATAGCCCTCATAATGGCGCAAAATTTAGTGTCAAGTACTTCTTTGTTTTTTCCCAGGTTGCTTCTCTCCTCTTTTCAAACCTCCCCTTCTTTCCATACCACTGTGCTACGCACTTTTCCACTTTCTAACCTTGATCCATCCGTCCGAAACATATGCCCCTCCACTTTCACATTCGCCTCCTTGAGGGCCTTCTTCCATCCTAGGATAATGATCTTGACCATTGCTCTGGTATTGTATTCGGGGAGAGTGCTCTTCTCTACCTTGCCACTGACCCCCACCTGCTTTCTCAATCTCCACGCCAGACTCAAATTTCCTTTCATACACCTGCCTCCTCGATTTCCGTCTGGCATTTCTATCAGTCTTTTTGCAAATCGCCTAGTACTGTTGTTCAGGAGTGACACTGCTGGTGGGATTCCTGCCTCCTTGATTAACGGGACTATGGGTGATGACTTGAACATTCCGGTGATCCTTCTTGCTGACTCATTCATCAGTTTCTGAATCTCCAGTTCTCATCCTGTCTGCCCATCCCACCATAGTTCCGCTCCATAAAGAGCAACCGACTGAACTGTGGCAACTTGGACTTTCTTGGTGTTTCTTGGGTTGAGTCCTAGCTATCCAGTAATGGATTTGATCCTCCCAAGTATCATTTTGGCCTTCACCATGACGACCTCGTGGTGGTGTTGGTAGTTGAGTTTCCTGTTGAGTTGTACTTCTAACCACCTTGTTGGTGCTGGGTTGAACTTGATTTGGTTATTCTTGTCTATTGATACCGCCATCCTGACCATACTCCCCTGACGGTTTCGCTTTTGTGAGAATATCACCGCTTCGGTTTTGCTGATGTCAAATTGTACGGCGTGTAACGGCAGAGGTCAGGCCTTGGTGGTTAGGGTTGCGGCTGGGCTGAGTAAGCACCAACCTTAAGTAGACTCTGCACGACTGCCATCGTACGGTAGCGATTATCTTACTTATACACAATCATACTAAATCATCTATTCCCATTTGCAACCGTACCAACCCCAATTGACATACGAGCCAGTACGAAGCCTTACCATCCCGTACTCGCCCTTACACTATAATCGCTTTTCAGTCAGCGGTCACGTTTCGCTCACGGGAATTCGCGATATTTACCCCTTTTCTCGACGCGTCGGACACATATACAACGCCTGGAGAACCCTCAGAAAAATTCTCAAAAAGACTCGAATAAGTCAATTCCATACTCAATAGCATCAAGATGCCCCCAAAGATACCAACTAGAACTCAGTTACGCGTCACTGATGATCGCGGGAGTGAAGAAACGGTCCAAGCAGCAGCCTCTGCGTCGGGAAGCCGACGAACACTGAGACCTAGAATCAGTATCACCCCGATGGTCGAGCCGGAAACCAAAGTCGAAGACGACGAGGACCACGAGGACCACGAAGACCACGAGGACCACGAGGACCACGAGAACCACGAGGACGAAGATGCCGAAAACCCTACCGGCATTAGTGACTACGATAACATCCGATCAGCCATCACCGACGAAGACGTCCGAGAGATGTCAGCGCAGAACAAATTGATCCAAGCCATGATGCACCAGCAAGCCGATTGGTTGAGAGCTGAGAAAGAACGATTGACCCTCGAAAAGGAGCGGTTGGCCTTGGAACGCGCCAAACAGGAGACTGCCACCCTTGCGAAACCCAGGATTTTCGACATGGTCGCCCCCAGGCGATTCTGCGGCTGAGCAAAGGAGTTAGACAAGTTTCTCGATGCGCTACGCTACAATTTCAACTCTCACAAGCATCTATTCCCACGTGGCGGACCCGATCAAGTGCATTATGCGGTCTCTCTTCTTGATTCATGGAGTAACCATCACGACTATACCAGCGGCAGACCCCAATGACCGACCCAGCCGAATGGGCTAGCAACCTACGGGCGGACTCAGATCCATGCTTGGAAGATTTCGACCTTTTCGCGGAAGAGATTTCCCGGATCTACGGAGATAAAGACCGTCGCAATCGTGCAGTGCTGAAGATGCTGGACGAATATATTCAACTCCCAAACGCACCGGTTAGAACCTATGCGAATCGTATTAAAGCTAATTAAAGGCAGGCGGGTTGGAATTCACCGATGCTGGAGATAGCACGCTACGATTTGGCCTGGGGAGGACTGCGGCACCATCTCCAAAATAAAATCGGGCCGATGACCCCGAAATCCGGACGATTCGAATCAGTCAAAGAGCTATTCGACAAGGCCGCATCTTCGGAGGTTGTACACACCCAGTACGAAGGAAAGAAAACCGGTGGCCAACAGAAACAGCCAGAATCGTCAAACAAAGGCGGAAAGCGAACCTACCGGCCTTCCATCTCTGAACCATCAGAAGCCATACAGACCGAGAAATCGTCAGGCGGAGGTGGCGGCAAATCCAAAAAATACGGAAAATCTAGCGGAGGAAGCAATCTTTCCAATTTACCGCCGGCACCCTGGACCTCAAAAGACGTCCATGAGAACCGGAAGGCCAACCAGCAGTGCACACGGTGCGGAAACAAAGGTCATAAAACTCGCCACTGCACCAGGTACAGCAGACCAAATATGCCCAAACTAGACTCCAACTCAGGTGGAGGCGGTCACCAGGTGAAACGTCAAAAATCCCTCGACACCCAGCAATCAAAAAACTCACATACCTCTCCCGGCACCTAGCCCGGCGGGAAAGGCTGGATGAACAGAAGTTAGGGCTGGAGATGTTAGGGAAGAGGGCGTTGTTGGCAACTATAGATGAGATCCAGCCCCACCGACTAGCCCTCAAATCGAGAGTTGTTTTAGAGCCACCTAGGGCTCTCTTTTCAAGTCAATACTTATGTGGTACAGAGAAACCCGATTCATCGCACATCGTTCACGAAGTACAAATTCGAGATCGACACGGCGAAATGCAGCGCGTTCGAGCACTCATTGACTGCGGCGCGACGAGCATCGTTATGGCACCGAGGCTGCTTAGGCGACTTGGGCTAAAACACGAACCCGCATTCACTTCCACCCAGGGCCTCAATGGTCAAACGATGATGTCTGCGAAGGAGAGCCGAAAAACCAGCTTCTCGGTTCAATATTATGAGCACTTGGCTCCGGTTGACGAATCGGAGGTGCTGGTCGTGCCAATGGCATACAACCTGGTTCTCGGTCTACCTTGGTTCAAGGAGAGGAACCCTGAGATCGACTGGAACACCGGTCGACTTCTCTCTCTGCGGACCCCTAGAGGCGATGCAACACCGGCGGCCACCATTGTGATGTCGGAACCTCCACAGGAAACGAAGTTTCGGCTGCAGGAGGGCGGTGAAGAGAATAAGCCTCCAGACATACATCTGCTTAGAGCCACCGCATTCGACGACCCACTAGCTAGCGACGAGGTTGTCGAGGCCTTCGCCATACAAATTGACGATTGCACAGGGTTGCCGGGAGCTTGCATGGAAGGCACTACCGACAAAGGTGGGAGAAGCCCCATGAGCCGGACGAGCGAGCAGGAGCAGCGGCGGTAGTTGCGGCAGAAGAGTTACCAACAATGCGGGGCTTGAATGACTGCTACCGGCTCGCCGAGTCACGAAGGGAGGATGCGCGCCACAGTCATGCTCCATTGTGACGGGCCGGCGGTACCGCTACTCCCGGGATTCCTTACCCTCCATCAGAGGAAGTTGAAAGCACACAGCTAACAAGATTAGATGGAGCGATTTTAGAGACTATAGCCACCGACGACGGAAGTCACATCCCCGCAAAGTATCGAGAGTTCGTGGAGGTCTTCAGTAAGGCTAAGGCCGAGACACTCCCGCCGCACCGCCCGATCGACCACGCGATTGATCTCGAGCCCGGTTTCAAGCTACCATATGGGCGCATCTATAACCTGTCGGAAGTCGAATTAAAGACTCTGAAGGTTTACATCGAGACGAACCTAGCAAATGGGTTTATTCAGCGGTCATCATCTCCGGCGGCGGCACCGATACTTTTTGCCAAAAAGAAGGATGGAGGATTAAGGCTTTGTGTGGACTACCGCGCACTCAATAAGGCGACGGTCAAGAACCGGTACCCCCTTCCGTTGATTTCAGAGATTCTTGACCGTGTGGGAGGCTCAAGGGTCTTTAGGAAACTCGACCTCCGCGGAGCCTATCACCTTATTCGCATTAAGGAGGGTGACGAGTACAAAACGTCATTCCGAACCCGATACGGTCAATTTGAGTACAAAGTCATGCCATTTGGCTTGACGAATGCACCAGCTACTTTTCAGGCCTATATCGATGATTGTCTGCGGCCTTACATGGACGATTTTGCCGTTTGCTATCTTGATGATATCCTCATCTATTCGACAAACAAGACGGAGCACGACGAGCACGTACGGAAGGTGCTGGAAAGACTCCAACAGTTCGGCCTCTATTGCAAGGCGGAAAAGTGCCGATTTGGAGTCTCGGAGGTGGGCTTTCTCGGCTTCGTGATCAGTTCTGAAGGAGTCGGTATGGAGTCGGACCGAATATCAACAATCGAGGATTGGCCAACTCCTGAGTCAGTCCATGATGTGCAAGTGCTGCTCGGGTTCACGAACTTCTACCGGAGGTTCATCCGAAAATATGCCAAGGTGACCGTCCCGCTCACGGAATTACTAAAATCCAGTGGGCAGAGCAGTCAGCCGAACCAACCATCAAATCGATCGCAACCGATCGGTTCGAAATGGGAATGGACTCGGGAAGCCGAGCTGGCTTTCCGGAAACTCAAAAAGGCCTTCACCGCAGCACCGATTCTGCAGCATTTCGACCCTGGCAAGCCCATCGTTCTCCAGACCGATGCGAGCGGCTTTGCGATTGCAGGCATCCTAAACCAGTACGACGGTTTTGGCACCCTCCGACCAGTCAATTTTTACTCACGGAAGTGTTCGCCAGCCGAGCAGAACTACGATACGTACGACCGTGAGCTCCGTGCCATCGTCGAGACCATGAAGCAGTGGCGTCACTATCTCGAAGGAGCGAGGCACAAGATTTTAGTGCGGTGTGACCACAAGAACCTTGAGTATTTCCAAACCTCCAAAGTGCTCTCACGGCGACAGGCAAGATGGTCGGAAATCTTATCGGCGTATGACTTTACCATTGAGCACCTAGAAGGCACCAAGAATCCCACCGACGGCCCGTCCAGACGGCCCGACTACGAGCAAGGCTATGAGAAGCCGATCGGGAGGCTTTGGCAACCCTGGCAGTGAGGGCCATTACACCTGAAGTTGAACCATACGATGATCTCCTACCGGCGATTCAGAAGGCCTTGTCTTCCGACACATTGGCAATCGACGTGAATGCGAAGATAGTCGACTCGCCCAGGTCAAACACCCCCGAAGACGAGAACCAATGGAAGGTCGTCACTGGAGCTCTGACTTATGAAGGGAGGATATACGTTGCCGCAGACGAAATGCTTCGTGCTAGAGTGATAAGTCTCTTCCATGATAACCACGAATCAGGTCATTTCGGAGCCCTTAAGACCGCTGAATTAGTTTCTAGGGATTTCAATTGGCCCGCAATGGACGCGCACATAAGGAAGTACGTCAGCGGCTGCGAAGTTTGCCACCGTGTCAAGGCCCCACGACATGCCCGGCACGGCACAATGATGCCCTTGGCACCTCCGACACGACCCTGGGAAGGCGTCACAATGGATTTTGTCACCGACTTGCCGGAATCAACTGCATCCGAGTTTACGGGAATCTTAGTCATTGTCGATCGGCTAACGAAAATGGCGATCTACCTGCCGTGCCGAAAGGACGTTGATTCACCGGAACTGGCCAGGCTCTTCTTCGAGCATGTCATTTGCAAGCATGGTGTGCCTGACAACATCGTCACCGATCGAGGAGGCCAATTTACGAGCCGATTCTGGACGAGGGTATGTTCCCATATGAGCACTGACCACCGACTCTCGACAGCCTTCCACCCACAGACGGACGGCCAGACGGAGAGGCAAAATCAGACGATGGAGCAGTACCTCCGAGCCTTTTGCAACTACGAGCAGGATAACTGGGTTGAGCTTCTCCCATTGGCCGAGTTTGCATACAACAACTCCGTACACCACTCGACGAGGATGACCCCCTTCTGGGCCAATTACAACTACCATCCACCCCTGCAGTTCAAGGCTCCAAAGGCCCCTTCTAACATGAGGTCGGAGATCGAAGCAGACGCGATGACAGCCGCGCTAGCCGAGACACACCAAACGCTCCGCGAGAACCTACTAGAGGCCCAGGAGCGGCAAGCCAAGTACGCCGCGGCAAAGAAGTTACCTTCGAGGTCGGGGATAAAGTTTGGCTCTCGACGAAAAACATCCGTACGACGAGGCCGTCTAAGAAACTGGACTATAAGAGAGCAGGCCCATATACGGTGAGTAAGGTCATCAATAAGAACGCTTACAAACTAGACCTGGCGAGAATGATGCGAATTCATGACGTCTTCCACGTTTCTCTGCTCAACCCATACACGCCCCCAATCGCCGGCCAGCCGCCATCAGAGCCTCAGCCGACGATAGTCGACGATTCTGACGAATGGGAGGTCGAACGAATCCTTGACTCTAAACGACGTTATCGACGTCTCCACTACTTAGTTCAGTGGGCAGGCTACAACTACATCCGAACGAGCTGGGAGCCCGTAGAAAACCTCGAGAATGCTAAAGAGCTAGTCGACGGGTTCCATCAGGAGAATCCGGATAAACCCCGAAGGTAACTGGAAAACCACTATACGAAGGATTTGGAGGATTTGGAGGAATTTGGCCGAAATTGGCGCCTTTGAGTTTCCCCTTTTTTGATTCTTCTCTTCTTATGGATTTCGGCCCGGTACAAATGGCGTCGGCACAGGTTTTACCACCAACCACTGGAGGTGGATTTCCCCGTGCACCGAATCCGCCGTGAGGTTGCCTGATTGGCTCTGATCAGTTGTGGGACTTATGATGACGTGCGAGGCCTATACAAAGGCGCACGAACCTGGATCTTACTTCTTCTTCATATATAGATATTTAGCAGCCCAGGAGGTCTGCGCCGAGAGAGGAGGATGATGTAACGGCAGAGGTCAGGCCTTGGTGGTTAGGGTTGCGGCTGGGCTGAGTAAGCACCAACCTTAAGTAGACTCTGCACGACTGCCATCGTACGGTAGCGATTATCTTACTTATACACAATCATACTAAATTATCTATTCCCGTTTGCAACCGTACCAACCCCAATTGACATACGAGCCAGTACGAAGCCTTACCAGCCCGTACTCGCCCTTACACGGCGTTCATTTCCACCCATTTGCATGTCCCTTTCGCACATGCACTCATCTTTCTGACACCCTCTTTGACGTTCGCTCCCTTATCCACCCACGCAATGTCATCCGCAAAAGCTAGTGCAGTTGCTTTGGCAGCTCTCTTCATTTCTTCAAAGAACTTAGTTCACTCTATCTTGTCAGCGTCAAAAAAGAGTTCTGAGATGTAAATGTCGAAAATGACAGGTGACACTGGCGACCCCTGCAGAACTCCCGTTTCCACATCCATTGTCTTTCCCTCTCTTTCATCCATCTTTATCTTTGCCTTCCTGTCCAGCATGAAGCTTTCCACCCACCTGCACACATTCGCTTCAAATCCCATATCTTCCATTCTCTTAATCCAATTTCCCTTGGCCACATTGGGAAATGCTCCTGTCACGTCCATGAACAGTGCGGCTGCAATTTGACCCTCCTGCCATGCCTTCTCCGTGGTCTGTATCATCTTTGCTACTGCGTCAATTGCTGAGCACCTCTTTCTGCATCCAAACTGGCCATCATGAAGTCGTTGCTTTCTCTTGCACTCCTCAGCTATCCCCGTTGCCACTGCTTTTTCGACCACCGTTCCTATACTATTTTGAAGTGCGATAACCCGATATGCCTTGGGTATTTGATAATCGGTTACTCCCGGTTTGGGTATCACAACTCCTGTTGCGGTCTTCCACTCCCTAGGGTGGTTACATAATCGTAAGGACATTCTTACCAAGGCGACGACCCTTTTCTTATTCCATGCCCACAGTAATCTAATCGCCTTGAAATTGATTCGGTCTGGTCCTGGGGCTTTCCTCGTGCTCTGTCGAAATAAAGCATCCCTGACCATGTCTGTGTCGATGGTTTCGAATGATGTTCCACCATGTGCCGTCGCTGACTTCTGGATTGCTTTTGGTGGCTTTGGGAATTCTACCTCTTTAATGAGTTCCGCCTTGTCGTCCTAGGTGGTTGCTAAACTTCCGTCCGGCCTCCATAGCGGTTTGACGGTTTGCGCTTTTGCACCCTGTGTATACTTAAGTGCTCTTCATTCCTGATCTCCTTCCGCCTCTTGCACAAATGTATTCCAGGACTCTGTTTTGCTATTGTTGACAGCCTTTTTTACAGCCTTCCTTGCCTTCTTAACACTTGCTTGGTCCGCCCCTCCTGTCTTAAAAATTCTCTTCTGGTGGCCCAATATCAATGGCTTCTCCGCAATATTGCCATTCCACCATCTCTTTGATCTTGCACAAATTCATGTTTTGTTTGCCTTCTGATTCAGTATATCCGTAAGGTGCTCTCTTATCACGACTGCATCCTCTTCCAGCTCTTAAATCGTGCTCTCATCTGACAGAATCTCTCTCTCTCCGCTCCACCTGCTCCACTCCTTTTTCACCTGCTGCAAATCCTCCTCTTGCATTCCGTCAACATTCCAACCTGTGACTTTTTGGCTCATGCCATTTGATGATTTCCTCCCCCACTCCACTTCAATTATTTTACGGTCTGACCCAATATCATCATTGTCCTCAGTCATGGTTGTCGCTGAAATATCTGCCACCCCCTCTCCTCTCGATAGGGTGACATCTATTATCGATTCCAGGTATTGATTTCTCGAATGGTGCTCCAAGTCGGTTGCCCATCATTGATCACTTTCAGGTCGTGTTGCTCGATTAGGTTTTCCAGGACACTGGAATCTCTCCTTTGGCTACACCTTGCGTTCTACATAGGACAATGTACATCGAAGTCCCCGCAGATGACCACGTTTGTGATCGAGAGGATTTCATCCAACTGTGCTGCTCTGGCTGGTTGGGTTGTGGTCCTCTCATTGCCTTTTTGGTGTGTTTGATCATAGACGTTGATGACTGTGACCTTGACTCCTATCTTGTCAGTTACTTCAAAAATGTGTACATCCCCTTTGCCTCCAAAGTCTCCGAGATCGTCTATTCGGATGGCCGTGTCAACTCTTACTGCCATCATTGTTCTTTCCGCTCTCATAAGTTTGTATCCTGGGTGACTTGTCTGATAAACTCCTCCTCTTCTTTGATATGCTTCTTGCAACACAATCAGATCCGCCCCCCTGTATTTTCCCTTTTTCAATGCCAGTACCATGCTATCATTCCCCCTCCTACAATTCCCTTATATGATTCTCACCAGTGCGTTTCGGGAATTGACTCTTCCGACCCTTGCTGCATGCTTGGGACTGGAACGACTTCTTTTTCTTTTCTTTTCGAACTCTCACCAACCTTGCATTCTCCCTCTGCGGTTGCCGGTGCCTTGTCATTCCTGATGTTGTTTTTCTGTGGGTTTCGGCTTTCGTTCTTTGCACCTTGAACCCTTTCCTTCCAGCTCATTCTTTCTTTCTTTGCTGTTTCCATTGCCTCCTGTTTCTTGGGGCACTCGTTGCTCTTTGCAATATGGTTGCCCTTGCAGTTCGCCCACTTGTTGATGTTGTGGGTGCAGTTTTGTCCCTTCTTCGCTTTGCATCCGACCATATCGCACTGGTGCTCTTTGGTTTTGTGAGGTTGCGCACACAGCATGCACCTGGCCATTCCTAGACTTCCGCACTTTGACAGGTGGTGTCCCCATCCACAGCAGCTCTCACAAAAGGAGTCCAGCCCAGCTCTGATATACCTCTCAACACTGTGCCACACCCCTGCTGCCCTTATTCCTTTCTTGAGGTACCTTTGTGCCATCTTCTTTCCCTTGATTGCGAAGACATCCAACAATGCCACCTTTTCTGCACGCTTTTGCTATTCGCAGATGTCTGCTGTCTTCTGCATCCACGTAATATTCATAGGGATGATTATCTCTTCATTTTCTGCATGGATTTCTGCCCTCAACTTTTCCAAGCCACCATTCTTCTTTACTGCATACTGATCGAACCTGATCCCATGCATGTTCACTCTCTCCCAGGTTCCATTCTTGTCAACATCAATGATTCCCTCGTCCACTTTTCTTGCTGCCTTGACTATGATGTCCTTCCACCTCAACAGCATGTCTGCAGACGCCTTTGGTGTTGCCATATAGGTAATAGTTCCTCTGATGTTTGTATTGATTGCCATCGCCCAAACGTGGAATGGCACTCCTGCTACGTGTAATGTGATATTGATCCCCGATAGGATGTCGGTATCGCAGCGTTGGAATATCGGAAGGGCGTTATTCTTCCTGAACATGACTCTTCTGTTTTCCGCCGTATTTTTGTTTTCTGGGATGGGTGCCATGTTGTCATCCACCTTCTTCTCCAATGTCTTTTCCTTTCCTCTCTTGATGACCTGAAACCTGTCCTCCTTGCTGCTCCGTCCCTTGGCCGACATAGCTGCTTTCTCCGGGTATGTTAGCTTCTTTGAAGATTGTTGTTTTTCTGGCTGCTGTACCTCCGGTTTTTTCTTCCTGGTGTCCTTGGCCTCAGCCTTCGGTCCCTTGGGTGCGTTTTCCAGTACGCTGCCGCTGCTTGTATTGGGTGGGGCAACTAGCGTTGGTGTCGCATTGTCTCTGAGCTGAATAGCCCTCAGTGTGGGGACTGCCAGTATCACTGGCACTCGGCCTCCCAGGGGGATTGTTGGTTGGTGTTTTGAGGTTTCTAACTGTTGTTCCTCAATTTCCATTGCTTCCATTTCCTCCACTCTTGTAACTTGTTCCTCCACCTGGTCTGCAATGTCTTCCATTTCCAAATCGACGTTGGTAATTTCCATCGCAACCTGTATTTCCCGACGCATTTCTTCTTTCTTCTGTTCCTTGTCAACTGCCTCCTTGTTGTTTTTTTCCAACTCCTCATACTCCTACTGTTCCTCATGGGCGTTGACTTACTTCGCAAAAATCATATCAGCCAACTGATCCATGCTGTCATTCGACATCGGCTGCTTTCTCATCGTGCTAACTTCCATTTCCATTATGACATACAACGTGGCAACGTTGTTTACCATTGCCAACAGCTTTTTGACATTTTCATTCGTCGCTTGTGTTGACCTGTTGAACATGCTATTCAAGTCGGTCCTCTCTTCGTTGTGAAAGTGGTGCAATGCTTCCATGATGTGGGTGATTTGCACTTTGTTTTCTCTGACTGCTTCCATTAGCTTCTCCTGGGTGTCCAATAACTTAGCAGCCTCCCCAACAACAATGGTGGTTCTCTTCATGTGTGGTGTGAAGAGCAAACAGTTAACTGGTTCCTTTTGAACTGCCTCCATTTTTCTCTTTACAGCCTGCGCTGCTGGTGACGCTAGCTCCTCCCCTGGGTACTTGTCCTCTGCTTCATTGTCGTTGTCGTTGTCGCCCCCCCTCCCAGAAAATCGTCAGGGGGGTGAGATTTTTGGGGTCCCTGTCATTCCCACCTGTTGGCGGTATCTGCATCTGATCATGCTCCCTCCAACGGTAGGTGCATTGAACATGTTGATTGGTCTTCTCACTGTTCTGAAGGTGCTCTCCCGGAACGTGAAAGTGGAGAAGTCGAGTTCCTCATCCAATTCTCCTTCGACACCTGCCTCCGCCATGGTGTCGTCTTCCAGGATCTCAATTTCAGTGTTCTTGTGATCCATTTCGTCCGTGTTGCCAATGACTTCCTCTGGAAAGGAGCCATAGTTCGTTGATTGGGTTGGAGTGTGGATGCCTGATGGGAAGGATCCATAGATTGTTTGGGTGGGGGTGGTGGGCACTCTAGAAGGTAGAGATCCATAATCAGTGCTTGTCTGGGAGTTGACAGCCGCTGCAGTGCTGGCGCTGTTGGCGATTTCTTGGTGTATTTTGGCGTTTTGAAGCCTTTCTGCAATGGCTTGCTTGTTAACATGTTGGATGGAAGTCCAGACTGGAACAGGCCAGACGCGGACATTTTAGTGCGCTTCTAAAGACTATTTTAACAGAATAGCTGAACTCCGAAGCCTAAAAGTTCTGAGGATAATCGATTTGATTGGGCAAAAAGGGGGCTTGGCAAAATTAAGAGCAGTTGGAGTACCGGATATGTCTTAAAATGTATTCATACAAATAAGGAACAAAAGTTTTCGCAAATCGTCATTTCGTACCCGCGCCCACCCCCTCCCGGGCTGTATCTCCACAACAACAAAGAAAGAATTGCTCTAATTTATATCAAGGTTAGAATACATATAAAAGAAAAGCATATTAAATTTACAGAGAATTCCAACCACAATGTAGCTCAGTATTTAGTGTACCATACATTTATCTCTGGAGCGGCAGAGACGCGACTAGTGAATTCGCGAAAAACTTTAGCCCTAGTACTGTATCTACAAAGTTGAATACCAATTTGGCGGGATGTCAAGTGATTTCTTACTTTTCTACATTTAAGATGAAATGTAACGACTCCACAGTACTTACTCCTACCAATTTCTTATGGTTTCGAAAGCCTATAGCTTTGACTAGCTGAAGTGATCTGAAAAATAAGGATTACAACAAAGTACTTGTAGCCGTACCTACTACAGGCTATCATTGGCTACATAGTAACTTTTACTTGGCATCATTTTGGGCTAGAGGCTTCCGGAATCATAACAGGATTGCTTCGGAAGCATATAGTCTCAATCGTGTAATAGGTACATGATGGGAGGTGCGGCCATGTAATGCGGGTTCCGTGAATCACGTGATATAGACGCGCAGCATTGCGGCCGAGTGCGAATCTGTGTTTTTAGATGAGAGAGCCAACTATGTAGAACTCTAGTGAAGAGGATGTCATTCTAAGGAACATGATCAGTAGATGGGTTGATTTGTCGGCTCGGTTGTAGAAGCTAGAGATGGTGGAGAACCCGAGGTCACTACGGGGTCAGTCGGTATCTCAGTCTCAAATACGGTTGGTCGATTTTCTGTTGGATCGCTTGAAAGTCTATATGACTCATGAGGAACCACTTGGTGGGTAAATCGACCGCATCTCCCATGAAAGTCTCTGGGAACTTGAGTCTATGCCAATTGGTGGTTCTGGTGGCTTCTTGGGTGCCATATCTTCTTTATTGGTACCCAAAACTGCCTTAATATCTCTCAGAGTTTCCATTATAGGCACAAAATATCCAAGTGGTGAAGACACCGATGCTGCAAAAAGATTTCCCACAAGTTTTCAGGTATTGGAGTCCACGAGCCATGCACCAGACAACCCTTCGTCTTTGAATTTGTGGTCATTCAATATCACTCGGGACTGGTTCGAACCGGTCCCTGAAGCAGTTAAGTAAGCAGTGAACCGGTTCAGGCGGTGTGGTTCAGCAGACTGAACCGTTCCCGAAGCGCACCGCCGAACTGCAGGTTCGAACCAGTTCAAAGCGAACCGTTGAGACTGTTGAACCGACTCTCGGTGAAGCGATTGATTGTCTAAGTCTAAGATGACACGTAGTTAAATACACTAGAGACCGCCAACCCTAACCCAAAGCACGTGATGACGTACTCTAAGAGCCGTTCCAACAGAGACCACTGCTGCTTGATTCTGGTGCGAGAATCGAGGCCCGGAACTCGCAGCTATCGACGGCTTTACACTTGGCTGCCGGCAATGGCACTACACTACAGTCTAGCTATCAATCACCCGGAATGCCGACTTTTATGCAGAGCTGTTAGAAAGCAATTTTAAACAACTGGACTTGGCGAAGCAGAACAAGCACCATTACACGGTCGAGCTACTTGAACGCATGTGTCCCCTAAGCCTGAGGCAATGATTCTAGTAGTTTTTGTTTTGATCATACTGTATTCACTCTATCTAGAGTATGACAGAACCCTAACTCCCTCCGCCTCCGGGCAGGCCGGCTAGATGGCGAAGCTCCGCTCCTGCTACCCGTCGTCCCCTCTGACAAAAGAAAGCAAAAAGATTGATAAGAACAAAAGAAACAAGCCGAAAGAGAGGCCACCGAACCAAAAGACCCCCGAAGAACCTCACTCCTCCAGTCGCTTAGGCGGGAACTTCCCGACGTCAGTAGCTGCCAGGAAGTCCATCACCGCTTGATCGCACTTCTCTATGGAAAATAGCTCAGAGACCTGCACATGTCCGCATCTGCCCGCTTTCCAACCCGTGCCTTCTCCACCGCTTTCCGGTGCGTTTTCTGCTGGTCTTTCCATCGGCTGCAGTGGCGGAAGAGGTGTTCTCGTGTCTGGGCTGTTCTGCCCCCACCGCCGCACCACCAGCATTTGTCGTCGTCTCTGTGCTTGAATCGTTTCAAGTACCTACCCACTGGCGCGTGCCCGCACTTTAGTCGGTAGAACCTGGCTGCCAGTGATTTCACACTAGTCATTGGAATAGATCTCTTGTTTCCGGCCTTGCCTTTCAGTCTATAGCCACAGTGCCTGCTGCACTTGTTGGCCTCCCACTGTGCTTTCGCCGCCGATCTCCCTTTGGAGATTCGTCTGGTTCTATTCGCCGCCAAGCTATATACCCGCTCTCGCACCGTGTCCGCTCGGCCTTTTCGGGCTAGATTCGCCTGGCAATCGGCCTCCTTGTTCCCGGGGATGCCAGTGTGTCCCGGAACCCAATGGATCTCTGTTTCGATGCCGCGCCTGCAAAGGGCCCTCGCGTTGCGGTTGATCCATCTGGCTAGTTGCTGCGCTGGCCCAGGCTCCAGGTACTCTGTCCGCTGGATGGCCGCCTGCGAATCGCTGAAGACTGCGACCCTCGTCACTCCATTTGCCTGCAGTACATCGCTCTTCGTGACTGACTCCCGGAGTGCGACTCCAATTACCCACAGTTCTGTATCGTAGACCTCCACTCGTCCTTGGCCAGTGAAATCAACCGTCCCGTCCGTCCGGGATCACTAAGGACGGGGACGGACGGCTTTCCGCCGTCCGTCCTTGGGCCAGACGGAGACGGAGCCGTCTTTTTGAACGTGGACGGGGACGGACGGCAAAGACGGCCGGGGACGGTGAAGTCGCCGTCCCCGGCAGTCATCCACCGTCCCCGGCCGACAACGGGCGGTTACAAAATATATTTAGATGAAATTGAAAATAGCTCTGAGAGCGCGTTGTAAGAGATATAAATAGATGCGGAGCCTGAAATCATGGGTGGAGCAGGGGTTAATCTTTGGAGCAACGGAGTCTGATATGGTACGAATGGAACAGATGCTTAATGATCTTGCATTGAGGTCAAGAGAATAGACTGGATTAGTTGTACCTAGTTTTATACGAATTTGTTATAAGTACATATAATTCGCACTCATGTTATAGCACTGTAGTTAGATACAAGTGTCACAGCACCCTGGCATGGGTCCATTTATGTCTCTTACCGTGCGCTCTCAGGGTTATTTTCGATTTCATCTAAATTCATATTGTAACCGCCCGATGTCGGCCGGGGACGGTGGATGACTGCCGGGGACGGCAAAGTCACCGTCCCCGGCAAGTCCTCGGCCGTCATGCCGTCATTATGGAGTCAGGACGGGACGGACGGCCTTGGCGCCGTCCCGTCCGTCCTGGGGAAATCTCGGACGGCCCACCGTCCCCGGCCGTCCGACGGGACGGTTGACATCACTGTCCTTGGCACCTTGCTGTTGGACAGGACCGGACCGAGCCTTACCCCAGACCGAGATCGTCCGGACTGGTGGGATGATTGGCCTGAGGGATACGACTTAAATGGATGGCTCTGGAAAGGTCTAAGCTTATAATGAATGACAAGCGGGTCTTGGGGTGTGTATTTTAGAGTGTATAGGTCTATGCCAGGCCAGGTGTATATCATGTGGTTACGTTACCTACCGGATGTGGGGAAACTGTGCACATGTAATTGAGGTAGCCGGCAAAGATTGAATTTGGCTATTTATTTGTTTGGAGTAAGGTCATTAATACCTGCTGGCTTCTGTGTGCTGAATGGCTACCGCCACCTTTGGAATATGTGACAAGCATAGTATACTTGCAAGTCTATTGTTACATTCTTATCTCAGGAGATTGCAATATAAAACGAAAAGGGATTGAAGTCGTGGTGGTTGTGATGGAGTATTGTGCCGTGTCTCCGGACAGTCAATTCAGACAGTCAAACCGCAAGTCAACTTTCTGGAGTTAGTCTGGAATAGCAGAGATAATGAAACTCCGCCGATTGGGATTGAAGCCAATCTTACCACTAGCCAATGCCATATGTTGGGTTTATAAGAGCAACTTTTAATCATTTTTCTTTAGGACAAAATAATATCTATTTGAAGGCTAGCAGATGAGGCGACTTCAGAATCTACCATAAGTAAATGTTGGCAGGAAAAGTTCAAATGGTTGATTGTCATATAGTAGTGACACATAGGAACCAAGACGAGAATACCTGTGAAATTCCTGAGATCTTTCAATTATATTTCAAGACTTTGTAGATATGAAGGTCAAAGTTGACTGTTGCGGTATGACTGTCTGAATTGACTGTCTGGAGACACGGCGAGAGTATTCCTTGATTCGAATCGAGGGATGGCGGGAGATACACTCTCAGATTTTAAACCCACGTTTTCGACCGCAACTTGTCTACAGATCAATGAAAGTTCGAAAGTTGGATAAAAGAAGTTCAAGCCAGAGAAGGATCCGAATAGCTGTGCAGGCTTGGCTCAGATATATATGTATCATCGGCAGTGTTCCGAAGCGACCAGTCTGGTCAGATATGAGTATGATCTGGGCCGGTCTATGCCAAGGGCGGCCAGTGAAATGGTGACCCAGGCCGGCCGCAGATCTGGTGTACTAGACAGTGGGCGACTAAGGCTGAGCTGGTGTGGATCCACACTTTATCGTGGGTGCGGCATAAATTGGCTGCCGGGAATAGTCAGATGTACCAGACACCCACAGATAAATGCCAATAATTATATATATACACATACAATCTTGCCAAACGCAGGTCCTTTGAGGACATAATATGATCTGCAGATATCTGCCGGCCGACCTAGGCTTACTGGATGCTGGACTGAGCGGGCCTAGGCCTACAGTGTTGAGAGCAAATCAGAGTGAAAGAACGAATATGCTGAATTGTCTACTGTACAAAAAGAAGAGAAAGAGCTGGCTTATATACTAAAAGAAAGCACACCTAACCCAGAGACCCGAGTGCTATCTCATGTGGAGCTGTAGAGCTAGGCTTCGTTGAGCTCACATCCGGAACTAGTCACTCAGTCGAAATAACTCCACCACTGATACCAGATCTCTATAGTTAGCGCCTCCGGCAATCACAGGAACTCCTTCGGCCGAACTTCTGTCAACATACAGCGGTCGCTGTCACGGTGGCCTGTATCTGACCGGACTGTCGATCAACAGTCCAGTTGGCCGTTGGCTTGGCCGCTTCGGAGCACTGAACATCGGTGGGGTGTATTTACGGTGAGAATTTGGGTTTAGGCTATCTATGACACAAGTTAATGCGACTATATCCTATCCCTGCGTTAGAAGCGTTCCATTCATAGCGTGTTGTTGTAACTCTAGTGGGCTTTCAACCAATCGGGTTCAACTGCAATTGCACTCTATGGCGTCTAACCGTATCTTTCAGGATGTAGAAAGACCTGGTTACGGCATATTCGGTTGGCGTTGAGCGGGAGCCAATTAGAGTGGTAAGAATTCCGGAGACTGCCAGGAGTCGTTCCAACAGCCCCTTGCTGTGAAGGTGTTGTAGCATGTGCTTATTAGGCAACCCGCGCTGCAACTACAACTGTTGCGATGGCCCCTTGTTAACCCGTGTGTTAAAGATACACTCTAACAGTGCACGTGGTACGAAGGTTGTTCCGGTCACCTCTGTGGTGCCTAGGCCGTTCCCTTTTGCTAACTTAGATGTATTGGAGGATAGACGGAAGCGTGCAGTTTACTGTCTTCCAACATTTCTGCCTTATCAACAATACATTAGCATGGTACTTCACTGAAGTTTTTACAAATGCTGCTGATACCCAAGTACCTACAACGTCGAGCTTTACGCTTACCATTGCCGTCATTTAGGCTTGGTCTGGTGAATAGCTGTGCATGTGTATTCGAACATGGGGTTGAGGCCCACGCGTGCTCAAAAATCGTTGAGGAAGCACTGGGAGACAAAACGGTGAAAAATTGGGTCTTGTCAGCCGATCAAAGCTCCAATAGAATTCCGCTACCGCAGCGAATCGTCACTACTTATTGATGTTAGGTTTGGTTGGCACAGCTTGAATACCACTCCATATTCTTTTGCAATTTTTAGGTCCCATACCAGAGCACACGTGATTAGGATTTCTTGGATATTCTCCCGTAGCCAAATCTGCGCTCTGGAATGCACTACTATTGGAACTGCTTGTGCTCACACATCTATGCACAGGGTTAGGGTTGTTCATTGACTGAATAATAAAATATGCCGATCACTGGTGTGGGGTAATTAGTTGCCTCACAGAGCCTGCAACCGCGCATTCTCCCTCCCCCTCTACAAAACTATGGCACAGACTATATCCCCAGGAGCATATGTCATCCGTAACCTTGATTCCTCCGCTGTTCTTCACGCCGACGCCTACGGAAGTGGAACATGTCTAACTATATCCGGGCGACACGAGGAGCATTACCGCGAGCACCAGATTTGGTGGATAGAAGCTGATCCTGGATTCGAAGACTTTAATAACTGTGATAGCAAGACCACTAAGGGAGGTAGTGTTTACCGAATTGCAAACATCGCAAAAGATATATCGCTCGACGTGGAGTGTGGCAGGGGCGATGATGGGGCTCCAGTTATAGTTTACAAGAGTCATGGTGCGCCCTGGCAGCTTTGGAACTTCATTAGACTGCCATCATATACTGAAGGGTAAGCTGTATTCATTTCAAATATCACTGATTGTTTTCTAATATGACGTTGTAGAGAATACTATAGCATCATCAGCGTACACTCTGGTCTGGCACTCGATGCTAGTCAAGCCCAATGCTGCACACGAAGACTGGATGCCAACTCTGAGAAACAAGTCTGGGAGCTTCAAAAACCCGTGGTCTCAGTTCCAGCTGGATGGCTCCGACTTCAAATCGCTGCCTCTGGTCACCTCCTGAGTCAAACATATCCTTCACTGCCACCACTGGCCATCTCTGTGACTATAGCAACTTCCGCCCCTTTGACATACCGCGACTCCTGGGCAACGCAATGGGCTTTCGTGCAAGCATCAGCTGTCAAGACCTACCTTATCAAGAACCGATTGACGGGAACATATTTGCGATGCCAATTGTCGAACTTAATCCACAGAGGGGAAAAGGCTGGGAGTGTCAATGCCTGGGAAGTTTACTGTTACGGCATGAAGTCAGAGTTGTGGAACCTTGAGCTGGATGCGGAATCGAACTGGAAGATTGTACACAACAGTGGATTCTTGCTTGAAGAGGCTGTTGTGCCATTACTAGACGGCTACGAAATTGTCTGCACTACGAAAGGTCTTGACAAACGCAAGAGCTGGACTTTCATGTACGGATCAGTACTTCCCTATCATCCATGGCATGAAAAATGCTAATCATTGCTGCAGTCCTCCAAATAGTGCTATTGAACGGTTTGCCGGACTAGTTCGTAATTCGGACCCGGGATTAGGAAGTTGAAAACTACTGATATTGCGAGCTAGAGTTATCTTCCACCTGTGAACAATACTACGGCGGTTTGAGGGCAAAGAACCTGACAACAATTGCCAGGAAATGGCGGATCAAGACAATTCAAAAGCGTGTTATGTTATTATATTCTTTCCTCAATCGCATGTATGCACCGATTTAAAATTGCATTGAACTCGGGTATGACAGTGCGGCTTGAATGCTAGTGTAACAAAATCTAGTCGGGGTTCTTTAATTAACCCGGCAACCAATGCCAGCACACCATTTCCATGGAGATATGTGACAAGGCGGTGATGGACTTCCTGGCGGCCACGGACGTTGGGAAGTTCCCGCCTACGTGAGGCATGGAGCATGGAGGTCGGTGGTGTCTATCTTTTGCTTTTCTTTTGTCATGGAGGGTGGTCAGTCATTACATTTCTTTTGTCAGCGGGGATGAAGGGTAGTAGGTGGGAGCTCCGCCATCTAACCGGCTCGCCCGGAGGCGGGGGTGATAAGGGTCCTGTCATACTCTAGCTAGAGTAAATACAGTATGAATAAACAACAAATGCCAGCACACCACCATCGCCGCTTTTTCAATGACTCGCCTATTCACTGTATGCCACACATGCGATTTCCACTTCTTCCAACCAGGCATGCCAATTATCAAATTTCTTTCTCCAATCCCCGACAAACCCTCACAACATCAGCAAATCTTAGTGTACGATCCTCTTTGATGCCCACCGCTCTCCGTTTCCCTTCAACTGATGGTATGAAGGGACACAATATCTGAGCCCCAAAAGTTGTCACATACTCCCGTTGTAAGTGCGGCTTATATAACCCCACTTGAGTCACTCAAGTAAAGAATCAGTTCAAGTCAGACTCGTAAGATCGTCCATTTGATCTACTCACATCTTCCTATCGACTGGTCTTCAACGATTTCACAAAATGACAATCTTGGATCTTGTGTAATTCTTCCGTGCCGGACAACATCTCGGTCGAACGTCGTCATCATCAGCAGCTCCTGTCTAGCGGCAATCACTACTGGATATAGACACTTTGAATATGGATTTCAATATCAACCAAAGAAGCAATCGAAGCCGTTTATCTCCAATCAATGGGCAAGATTGTAGTACACGGAATCCTGAGTCCAACATTGATAATTTAAAGGGATTTCCAAATATTTCGTCTGTTCATTTGGTAGTCCAAGACCTCCAAAGACCTCTTCGACTCTCGCGCTGGGTAATTTCCACCACACTGTTTACCAAATTCTCTGACTAAGATGCATAGATTTATTGGTGTTCAAGAAAAACTACAATGTATACCTACGACATGGTGGTGGTTATGACATTGTCGAGTTCACCACCCAATTTCGGATCCGAAGGGATCTTCGGATCAAAGTACGGTTGTTAACATCTTCAGGTTTAAATATCTTAACCAGTAGTATAACATCGGAAGGCTGATGGATCGCGTTTGGAACCAATTGTTCGGGAGAACCACAGCAGATTAGGTGGTTCACCTTCGAAGCTTCCGGGCCTAATCTGATCTCATGGGGTGACTCTACTATCAGTGAGCGACTAGGGAGGATGTGTTTCGGGAGTCTTGGAATTGTGACCGGTTTTGGGATCGCATTTTTTCTTTAACCTTTGTAAAACATTAATGAGTAGTAACTTACCATCCACTGGGCCAAAATTTTGAGCTGGATATGTTTAGCTATAGCTTGTGCACTCCATGATTTGCCAGGTTTGTGATACTTCTGATATTATTTGGGCATTACGTGTTAGAATAGAGGCGACCCTTACTATATGCTGCATATATGCATCGTGATGAGATCTTGTATGAGATCATGGCTTGTATGAGAATATGAGACGTATGAGATTACGATACGTATGACGTTATGCGGACGGTGCATAGGCATGTGAGCTCTAGAAACTGTATACCATACTGAATATATATACCATAGACTTCGACACAGATTTAGACATCAGAATCAAGCATCTGTTCGTACATCAGAGTAACACTATACTTGAATACGTACATGAGTGAAACCCCACGGGCTAGACGGTACATATTAAATCCAAAGTACTACCACCAATGTTTTTTCTCATTATAGTACGACCCCTTGGATAAGTCTGATTTTACGAGTAGTGCCAAGATAAAATCTAAAATTCACAGTTGATAATGATCCCTATACCACAATTCCACAATGTACACTACGCACAATAACCACAGGCCTGTACATCCTTTTAAACACACGACCTCATCCCACGACCTCGTTATCCGTACTATAGCCTCACTCTAAAAACATGACCCAGTGGATAAAGTCTGGTTTTTCATTGTGTAGTATGGATAGAATTGAAGTTCAGACGTTGTCCACAGCCATGGAGTCGTGCCACAGGGTATGGAGCAGGCGGCCTTAAACCTACATGTCGGAGACTAGGTAAAATTCCGTGCACAGACCAGAAATCTACTCCCAATTTCCATCACCTAGACAACCCTACAAAAAGAAATAAGAAAAGCTGCATAGAATTGTAGAGCATGCCATATTCCATAATTCTATATCACAGGAAATCTCAGAAGATTTGTTGCGTTGCTGCTGATGAAATTATTCAAATACTGGTCCGACTGGTAGGTTTAAGGCCGCCTGCTCCATACTTCGGCGAAAAACAGGCCCCATAGAGATGAGCTATCTCTTTTGACAATTCCTTGCGTTGCAGGTCAGATTTCTTTAGGGCACTTTTCTAAACAAAGTAAAACTCATGTGGAAATTGTTGGCTAGTCAAAGCTCCCATACAATTCCGCTATTTCAGTAAATCATACCCATTTCTTGAAATTGGGTTTGCTTTAAGCGGCTTAATTTTCGTTTAGATACTTTCCTGATTTTTTAGCACATACCCGAGTACATGCGATCGAGAAGTTTTGGATCTTCGCCCGTAGCTCAACCGGTGCTGTGGAACTGCTTGCTCTCACTCATTCGCGCTGCAGAGGGTTAGGGTTTTCATATACTGTATCGTAAAATCTGCTGACCACATGCACATATGCGGGGTAATCATCTCACGAAAACCCAGAACTTCCAACTCCGCATTCCCCACCTCTCTTCCAACCATGGCAGAAACGATACTGCCAGGAGGCTACGTCATCCGTAACCGCGATTCCTCCGCTGTACTTTATGCCGAACACGCAGCCGTTTCCACTTGCGAGCATGACGAGGAGCGCCACCGGGCGGCCCAGATTTGGTGGATTGAAGCTGAACCTGGATCCGAAGCCCTCAATGACCGGAAAGACGGCGCGAAGAAAGTGGATTGTGTCTACCGAATATCCAACATCACAAAAGATATGTCGCTTGACGAGCAACATAACAAAAGGGGGCCGGGCGCTCCTGTTATCATTTATAAGACTCATGGCGGGCCGTGGCAGCTGTGGCATAGAAGGTGTTGCCGGAGACGGAAGGGTATGCTGTGTTGAATTCATAATTCGCGTATTGAGCTTGGTTGGAGGATTTGAGAACTCCTCGATGATCATTCTAGCCAGCAATTCCTTCGCGCTGCATCTTCATAATAGTGATGTACTTACTAGCAGCTCACACTAACATTACGTTTTAGTGAATACTATTACATTATCTGTGCCTACTCTGGCTATTCGCTAGACGCCGGCAATGACCAATGCTGCACTAGGGAGCCAGACACAAAGTCAAAGAAACAATCGTGGGAACCCCTAAAACCCGTGGTTTCGGTCCCTGCTGGATGGCTCCGGCTTCAAAACATTGCCTCAGGTCATCTCCTTAGCCAAACCTACCCTTCACTGCCACCATTGGCAATCCCGGCGACTTCATCCCGTTCAACATACCGCGAGCACTGGGCGACAGAATGGGTCTTTGAACGCCAGGGGACCAAGATCTATGCTATCAAGAACAGACTCACGGGGACATATTTGCGTTGCGAATGGTCTAAGTTGATCTGCAGAGGGGAAGCAGCTGGTAGTGTCAATGCCTGGAAAGATTATTGTTACGGTGTGAAACCAGAGCAATGGAACCTCGAGCTGGATGCGGAACCGAACTGGAAGATTGTACATAACAGTGGACTCCTGCTTGAAGAGGCTGTTGTGCCGTTGCTAGACGGCTATGAAATTGTCTGCACTACGAAACTTCATGATAAGCGCAAGAGCTGGGCCTTCATGTACGTATTGGTACTTCCCCATCAGATGAGTAGTTAAGGCTAATTATCTCTGCAGTCCTTCAAATAGTGCTGTTGAAAGGTTGGCAGGGCTGGTATGTGTTTGAAGCCCTACTATGGGAAGCTTAATACCTGCTAATGGTGCGAGCTAGAGTTCCCCTCCACCTGTGTACAACCCTGCCGCAAAGTAAGTTAAAGAACTAGAGATAGGGCTGTGATTACTAGTGGAAGCGAGGGACAATGGGAATCGATGGTCTTGGTTTGCATTTACCCTCCTCTTTATCCATTATTGAAATCTCATATAGTTATCAAACAAACCAAATTGAAACTTGCTGCGAGTAGCTGAGATTGACACTCCCATAACTTAAGATTGGAGACACCCATACATTCCCTACGATTCCCAAACATTCCTCACTCGTTTCAGTTAATAGTTGATCAGGAGAAGAAGTTGATGGATGGGATTGAATTGTGCCGGCAGAATTACCAAAGGGGAGGCCGTAGAAAATACAAAATTTGCTGGAGCTCTGGAATAGAGCTAGAGCTCTCTGAGTGGGTCCGATAATTAATCTATCTCAACACCGGTGGGTAAATTTAAGGCGATGGGGATGTGATGCAGGGTGTTCCGGGGATCATTGGTCGGTGTTATGGACCATGATGCGGGTGGTAGCTAGCGTGTGTTTGGGCACTTGGATTCTCCTTTCTCCACATATTAACAGGGTCTCAAGCCAAGGTATAAATTGTACACTGTGGCTGACGCAAGAATATACCTACTTAGCCCCGGATAAGGTTAGCGGTACAATAACGTCTGTACTCTTGTCTCACGTCCGGCTTGAGATGGAACCGCGTGCTTGGAGTGGGAGAGGCTAGTTAATAAGAGATGATCATGTTTTAAAGTATCTTTAAAGAAATAGTGGTAGTAGTAGCCCAAGTTGCTCAATACCATCAAAGCAACTAACTTAAATGGTGTTTCGATGGCATCCAAGTTCGCACACATGCATATTTTCCGGTCAGTGTCTATCATTTACAACTTTCTGTTTCTCTCCTCCGCCCTTCATCTAAAATATGAGCGGAAAATGCCCCTCGGTCGCCAAACGGATGGCCGAGAAACTTTCGCAACATCTCGTCCGTACGGGGTTTCCCATGTGCGAGTCTCCATTTTTTTGTCTAAGGGTGTCAATCGCCGATATCGATCGCAATACCTTTATTCAGTGTTCCTAAGCAGCCCGGCAGGCCCGGCCTCCATTCTGAAAGCTTGCGCTAGCTGCGGCCCGGCCCAGCGTGGGTCAAAAGCCGCCCGGCCTGCACGTGATTTAAAAGGCTAGCATCGGCCTGCATCGGCCTGCATAAGCCTTGGTCTGGTTGATGGATGGAAACGGCAATGGCAGGGCTACGATGATTCAGTTGGATATGGTTTATGTTTCGTACTTTGGAGACTTTCTTAGTATAGGCAGCAGAGAATCTTTCGAACAAAATATTCTGTTTAGGCTTAGTTCCGCCAAGAAAAGCCTGCAGGCCGCCAAGAAAAGCCGGCCGGCTGCCAAGAAGCCTGCAGGCCCGGCCCTCATTTGAAAGCCGCTGCTAAGGCCGGCCTGGCCGCTTAGGAACACTGCCTTTATTATCCACCTGCTCTTGATTGCCAGATTTCCCCCGTTGGTAGCAAGCTTAAAAGTGTCGGCAAGACGGAAGCACCCACACTTAATAGAACATAGTATCGCATTATTAGTTGTGCTCTGTCATTGCTTTTGGGAAAGTGTGGTGGGTGCGATTCGACGTTGTCCGTTCTCCCATTCCAGCTGCAGCTTTGAGCTCAACCAATGAAATAAACCCTAAGCCGACAACTCCACACACCACCAGGACCATTTTTTCAGTGACGCAGAGGCTATTCACCCAACCACTGTAGGCCACACATGCGATTGTGCACCCCCGATTACCGTAAATTCCTTTCACCCCTCACACTATCAGCAAATTCTAACTGAGGCCTATAAGTTTGTACTGTACACATCTATTTGGTCTTTTGGTAGTTCTCTCGTCCCATTCGATGATAACTTCCTTCTTTCGCTGCGGGGGAGGGCTTAAGTTGATGTACAATATTTCATGTCACACAGGTCGCACTCCTGCGGCCGATAAACCCCACTGCAATCACTCACCTCAAGAATTGGCTCAACTCAGCCTCGTGAGATCGTCCATTTAATCCCCTCACGTCTTTTTATCGACTAGTCTCCAACAACATCACAAGATGACAATCTTGAATGTTGTGGAATACTTTCACACCAGGCAACATTCCAGTCCAACGTCATCATCAGCGGCTCTCTTCCACACCAACCAGAGAAGAGATCGACATGAACGTGATTACCGCACTGCTGTCGCTCTGTTCTCAACCCCCTCACCGGCAAGACCTAATAACCACCGATCATCCCGTTTATCTCCAATCACCGAGCAAGACGGTGGTAGCAGTTTGAGGAAATTGCCCAACTCTTCCTCAGTTCATTTGGTGAATCGAGCCCTCCGAAGACCTCTTCGACTTCTGTCTCTAGGTAATCTCCACTAGAGTCTATACTAAACTCTTTCACTCACATGCGCCAGATGGAGGTGGTGTACGTGGGATATCCTCTTTAGTGATACTGAAACATCTGATGTCAAGACTGGTGGAAGATGGTGTTGTTACATCCAACACGCTTCCATGTGAATATTTTGACATGATAGCGGGAACGTCAACTGGAGGGTACAAATACTGCAGCGTTCATTATGGCAGCATTTGCGCTGACTTCTTACTTTCCTAGAATTATTGCTATACTGCTTGGACGGTTTCGCATGAGCGTTGATGAATGTATTAACCTATATGAACGTTTAGGTAGCGAAATCTTCGGGAACCCAAAGCGCTTCCAAAAAGGGACCAAGTATAGTGCATCTAAGCTTGAGGATGTTATGGGCAGGGTTGTTACCGAACGAATTAGGAATAATAGCCATGATTCGGGGTTATTACAATACAATAGTCAGCAAAAGGCGTGTCCGGTGTGAGTTTTGTTCTTACTCCTGTCTGGTGATAGGAGTACAAAACAGATCAATTGACAAGCACCGACAGCTTTGTCGTGTCCATAGATAAACAGAGAGCGAACCTTCCCGAAGCAGTAACATTATTTCGATCTTACATGGTATCTAATGATCCTTACGGAAATGTCAGCATCGTTGAAGCGGCCAGAGCCACTTCCGCAGCACCAACATATTTCAAGCCAAAACGGATCAGTACTCCTGCAGGAGCTAAGTACTTTGTGTATGTAGTCCAAATTTACCAATTGTGAAGCCACTAACAGTCCTAAGTGATGGTGGACTTGGCCACAACAACCCGATCCTTCATCTAATTAAGGAAGCAGAAGAGGCATACCCTTTCGCCGAAATTGGCTGCGTAATCAGCATAGGCACGGGGGCTCAACAAGGCCTACAGTTGGCAGCTGAGGGTACCATGAGAACCAACATGTCTGGGGTGCCTATTTTGGGAAATATAGCTGCAAAGATTGATGCAGCAGTTGTTGCGGCAGCGATTGCGACGTCCAGTGAGCACATACATCTCTTTGCGGAAGATAAATTCCACACAACTGGAAACAGTGAAAAGTACTACCGGTTCAATGTTCGCGAAGAAACAAACATCGCGCTCTTCGAGCACAAGAAAATGGGTGCCATGCGCCAGGCCACCGAAAGATACCTTCAGCAGGATTCGATTGTAGAATACACCAACAATTGTGTCTCTCGTTTACAAAACCTCAATTTCAATCTTGAGCGAGGCTCACGCACATCATTTAGCAGTTCCGATGACATTCAATCGCTTATAGGATCTACCATTCACCGGCAGATTCTTGAGAGTGTTCGGGATATGCCCCTGGACTAGTGACCACGTTCGAAGCTCTTTAAAAGTTTCAGTTAAATTCGGTATGCACAGATAATCAACATCCTGCTAAAGCTGACAAATTAAAGTTAGATTGATATCGGTGGACGTTTGGCAGCGGCATAGGTGATGACAATCCTAATTTATAATAGAGAATTCTGTCTTTTTCTTTAGAGAAACAATTACGGTCGAGGGTTAATGCTGTTATCATAGTTGAATTGAATTATATTTCCTATTTGGCTAAAGTTATTGCACCGTTCGGTTGTCCAATCTTTTCTCTATGATACCCAAATGCTTTCTGGGGGTTTCGGAAGTGCGATGTTGTGGTATTGGCTCGATGGGTCGTCACCCGACGCCACGACATTTGACATGAGTAGCCAAATTAGTCAGCCTATCATACACAACTTCTTCTCAAATAATGGTATATATCCGAAAATAATCTAGGCGTAGCCATCAATTCTGAACCCCAAAAGTATTGTTACCCGCTTCCTCGGCTACAATAGACTTTTCAAGTTCCCATATATCCTCTCGTAAAAACATTCTTTACATCTCTATTATCAGGTGTTAATCCTCCTTAGAAAATACTAACCTAACCCCCGAGTCGATCTACTACTGACCTGATATCGTCAGGTATTCCCCGTATGCCCTAGTGAAAACTGGTATTCCAAATTATAGCCCGTAAAGCCTGTGTATTGAAGTCCATCATTCATATTCAATTGGAAGAAGAGTTTTCTATGTCACACAACCACTGTCTACAATCATGGGTTCCATCTCCCTCTGCATTTGGGTTAGGGTTTAATGATACCAAAGAATCAGTGAAATTCAATAGCGATGCTAATGCAGGACGGAGAGGTAGGAGTCAGAAACGTCTGTCGGGATCGAGCTTTAGATCGACCACTTATTAAGTAGTAAGTACTGTGGTGATTCCACAGCAATTCTAAGGTTAACGTCTCCTACTGTACATAACTGTTGTAAGCAGCTGTATAACGGCATACTGTGTTTCGAACCGATTCTTCGGGAGAACCACAGCACATTTATCTATTCACTTTTGAAGCTTCCGCGCCTAGTATAATTCGATGGGATGTCTCTACTACCAGTGCCCGACTGGGTAGGTTGTGTGTCGGGAGTCTTGGAATCGTGCCCGGTTTTGGGATCGCATTGCTTCTTTAGCCTTTGTAAAACATCAATGGGTAGTAAGTTACCATCTAATGGGCCAAAATTTTTGAGTTGTAGGTGCTTAGCTATAGCTAGTGTACCCTATTAATTGCCAGTTTAGCTATACTTCTGATATTATTCGGGCATTACATGCTAGAACAGAGGCGGCCCTTATTCCCGAGTATGTACATTTGAGTGGAATCCAATGGGCCTGACGGTACATACTAAGTTCAAAGTACCACCACTAATGTTTGTTTTCGTTATATCAACGGTTCTCAAATGACATTGAACTTAGAAACTTTATACACCACATGCAAGAAACCCTCTCCACGGTGTCGATTCAAATCCTCCGACAATCTGCTATATCCCTTCGCTTGATCGAGCGACCCACCACCATTCGATGACCTCAACAACGCCATAGCCACCACCTTCTCTGCGTTCCTTACGTCTTTCACCGGATACAAAAATCGGAACTTCCCGCCAGCTCCCTTAGCCAAATCCGGTGGCGAGCTTGGGTGTCCGTCATCTCTGATTATCACATCGAAACTAGTGCACGCATCTCGGGCCACTTTGGTCCACTCAGGGACAAGCCAGACATATCTTTGTGGGCGAGGAAAGTTAGCAGATGTAATTCTCTTCGTATCATGGCTACTCACTTTCCACCAAAACCAGCATTAATATCCGAACTCCCGCCATGCAAATCTTTGAGGCAGTCGTAGGGCTTTTCAAATTCACTATCGCCATAAACAACCTGTTAAGCCATCACCGCTACCATTAGCTTCATTTTGCGGAAAGGCGTTGGTGAAGTGCAGCTATGTACCTTGATCCCAGAAACAAACTCCACTGGTTGCATCATTACGTCGATTCGCACTTGCTGGTCGGGCTGTTTTATTGTACTATGAACATCGCATGCAATGGTGATACCCGGGGCAACAAAATAGCGTTGATAGAGCGATAGCTTGGATTGAGGTCCGACCTCATCTGTTTTGATTAGCTTCATAATAATACCAAAATGGGTTGGATTCACGCATTTTCTCTCGAGCTCTGAAATTGTTTCCCGATTGGTGTCTTCCTGAGCTCTAACGGTGGTCGATAAGAAGTGATTGATCTCTTCATATTGATAGTCGACGTTGGCAGAGAAAATTTTGAAGGCTGAACCGATTTCGAAGTTAAGATCTAACCGCTGTCGCTGCTCCCTGGAGAGACTCTCCTGCGACTTCTCGAGAAATGTCGTGCAACAGAACCTTTCGATGGTTTTGCAACGGTATGAATGTGTTATTGAGCCGGCGTTGTTGGTATTGTGATAGTCGAAAACCAGTTTCCAATAGAAAATGCCTTCAAGAGGAACCGTGATCATTTCTGTAAAATAAGTACGGCGAAATCTTGGTACTAAGTCAATATATAACTGATGGTACTGAATAATTGTTATATCGACAGGTAGGAGAGATGAATCAACACTCACGATGAAACTTTCGCTCCTTGCTTTAGACTTAAGGATTTATGCGATCGGTGTAGAAATGCGGGGTTCATTGTGTGATACGGCTCGTATCACACGTGTTCCAATCACTGCACTTGTTTAAAGCACAACCCTACTGTCTCACACATGAGGGCATAGCCAATCACGCGATGGCTGGCATTGACATCTCAACCGTCGGACTACCTAGTGCTATTCAATATTAAACTTGGGATTTAGGGGTAGCTCTGGATATGTAGTCATATTTCGGTCATAAACTAGCACTCGATCATGATGCAAGACCTTCTGTTTCATGGTGGCGAATAGCGAGTGGCGAGTGGCAATGGTGATCGGCTCTCCCGAAGGACCCTTTTGTATATATTCTAAGTCTTTCTCTCTATATCTAAGTCTAAGCACACGGTTCTCCCCTTCCATGTCGCAACACTTTCTATAGGCTGTAGCCAGGTTTTCAGAAGAGTATGAGGAGATGATTCATGAGTGATGACCGGTGTCCCGAATCGCTGAATAGAGAGATAGGTAAATAGTAGAAGAGGATTCGGATCTTGAACTAGTGAGTCTAGAACCATATGATTGTCATGGGTCATGGCCATGGTTTTATTAGTAGAAATACCATGGGCAATTCCCAGCACCATCGAATCAGTGTGTACAATCATGGGATAAGATTCTGAAGACATATTATTCAAGGACGAGATATGTGGCGCTTTCTAGGATTTTGTTTCGTATTGTGGGAGTTCATATTTTAAGGTAGGTAGTAGGGCGTGAGCGTAAAGCAATGTACGCTTCTGTTATAGAACTCTAGATGTGGCCTCACAACACCAGCAAGACGAATGGCCTACGTACGATGTGAGTTGGTGTAGAGCAACCTGTGATATGAATTGCGGAGATTGCGGAGATAGTGGTAATCCCCGGCTGATTCAGCACCAACTGCATGTCAAGAACTATCCTGGCGAAAGGTTGTTGAGATAAGGTGCGGCTTTGCATCACAATTGTGGATGGGGTCAAGGATATAGAAGGCCGGGTAATAGTTAACGTCGTGTCAGCTTTCAAGTTGACATCTCTTCCAAATCAAAAATGTGTACTGAGCTCATACAATGGTGATTTTGCCACGGAGGAGAAAGATCGCCGGGAAGATTATGCTTGAATCGGCCACAGTGCACTGTGTATCACTCGGCTGCGAGTCTACGGGTAATGTTGCATATATGCATCAGGATCATATATTAGAATGTTGTATGAGATCTTGTGTGAGGATACGAGACGTACAATGGTATATAAACGCATGAATTCGAGGCTGTATGTCAGGCTGTATATAGACTATCAATTTCGACAGATATCATCAGAATCAAGCACCTATTCGTACGTACAAAACAGGTAAAGCGGTAAGACACGATATTTGAGTGGAATATGATTCTGTGAAGGTATGACCGTGCTCCACCACCCAGTCTTCCAGGCCACTGAGTCCAGAACCTTTCGGTCCCTCTTAGTACCTCTTCATCGCCTTCCTACCGCCCACTACTCCTTCTTCAACTCGACCCCTAAAACCGGCAGCTCCAAACCCACCACTTTCCCGTCCAACTTCCTAAAAATAACCTTATCCGCTGGCTGCTTGCCATACATTGTCACCGTTTGCGCCAACAACCACCCACACCCCTCCCTCAAAATCATGCTATTATTATCAGGAATCTCCGTAATGCTTTCGTCCGCAGCCCACCACACCTCCTTCTTCTCTCCGCCAATTCCCACCTCCGTAATCTGCGACTGATACAGCCTCACCTCCAACCCAAGCGCCGTAACATTCGCCAACTGCTCCTTCCCTCCAATCCCCATCGAAGTTACCTTCAACCCCGGCCCATTATCCATCCCTATGACTGCCCACGCCTCATTCCCTAACGAGTACCGCCCGGTATACCCCTTTGCCCCATCTCTGACCACGTCCTCCAGCGAGGGGACTATTCTCGCCATCACCGTATCCGCCAAAGAATACTTCGATCCCGCCGTATTTCCGCCTGCTGTCAGCACCACCACGCCAATGGCGTACTCAGGGATCAATGAGAAAATCGCGCCGAAAGACGGTAAGTCGCCGCCTTTTGAGTATATGTCGATCACGCCGTTGCGGGAGAGCTTAGTGGTACGAGTTATTTCCCAGGGGAAGCCGACGGCTTGGGTTACCGATGAGATGCCGAAGACAACAGGTTTTAGCCAGCTGCGGAGGGTGGAGGGAGGGAGGAGGCCGGAGGTGGGTGTGAGGATTGAGCGTGCGAGGATGGAGAGGTCCGAGACGGTTGAGTACACACCCCCGGCACTGGATAGTCAACGGGGACGAAATATGAGGACGGGAGGGGGGGAGGGAAGTGTACGGATTGAATTGGCCCAGATCTGCGTGCCATAATCCGACTCGTGCTGGTATTACTCCGTTTGTACGTGCTGGGAGGAATTCGGTGCGGGACATGCCGAGGGGCTGCGTGATGTACTTCTTGACTGCGTCCTCATAGGTCATCCCCGTTTCTCTCTCGATCACGAAGCCAAGGAGGTTAAACCCCACGTTTGAATATGTTGGTTTTAGACCTGACGGGAACACGGGATTACTATCTGCCATCCCCTGTAAAACCTCTTCCTCGTAATCAATGTCAGCATGCCTCCCAAGATAATTTTTTATAAGCGAGTAATATGTAACATACGCTTCTCCGTACACCCCAGGGAACCCCTCGGAAGCGCCTCGACTTCACACGGCGGATAGTCTTTTGGAGTAAGTTTCGGATACCCCAAAGCCTCGAACGTGGCGGCATTAGTATAATTCTGCGTCCACGCATTATAGTCCCTTAGTATTCCCGCCATATGACTACCCAACATTCTCAGGGTCACCGAATCCCAGTCCACACCTCCATTTCCTTTACGGAGCTCGGGGAGCCATTTCGTCACTGGTGCGTCGAGAGGAAGTCCGAGTCGCAATAGAAGGAGGTCAGCAAAGACTTTACTCACGGAGCCGATGCGGTATTGGGAGTGTGCGTTGACAGTGATGTTGGAGACGACGCTGCCGGGGGTGGTGTGATGGTATTGCCAAAGAGGGTGTGGATTGGAGGCGGAAACGAGGAGGATAGAGAATGTGGTTGTGTTCAAGGTTGCATCTGTGAGGGAAGAGTCGAGGAAGGATGTTAAGTTTGCGGCTGCAGCAACGAAGTGCGGGGAGTTAGAGATTTGGGTTGGTACTGGCAGAACGGGGCCTGGAGGAGGACAGGCGGAATGGGTAAATGTAACTAGCTGCGCAACAAACAGGAGCAGGCGTTTCATCATTTTGGGTGGTCGCTGCACTCCAGGATAAATCCAGCTAAGACGACTAAAAGTGCGTATATATATATATTAGGTAGTGGCACAAACAAAAAATGCTGTCAGGTTACATGCTGGGCGTGCATATAAACATGTACGCATCAGCCCTGGCCAAAAATAACGGCCACTCTGTGCGAGCCAGCATGTAGAGTATCGGCGATTAGGAACATCGTATTGGCCGAAGCCAAGGCCTCGTTCCTAACATAGACCATTTCAACGTTGTACAGGCTGCGGCTGACGTTGTACGTCGTGCGGCTGATGTTACACTGGTGGGGTTATCGTCAAACTTGTCGCAAAGGTAAATCGACACATGCTCTAACTATATACGATGATTCGACAGCCGTCTATGGCCAATCGCTGGTTGCGCCTTGTACAACACCCACAACAATGTGCTCGTATTCAGCCCCAGGAGGCAAGAAGGCGCAAAAATAGAAGCCTTATCCACGGTGCGGGGTCATCCCTGCCGTAGATCCCCCGCACTTGGTGTTTGACAACTTGTCAAAGTAACTTCTGAGGCAAAAAATTGGGACGGCAAAATTGTGTCGATGGAAATATCCAGTTTTCAATCCTCTCCTGTTTATTCGAACGCTAAAAATCATATCTCTGAAATTACTATGCATAATACTGTATTAATTTCTATTTAATCAGTATATACTTACCCACGGGCCGTCGCCGCAATTGTAGCGTGTCAAGTCGTATATTATCCTACGCAGACGTACTGTTACAGCTTTCTGGCCGATAAGCTTCGAATAGTCGTTTCTCACGAACAAACACCTTTTGCTAATACTGACATCCTTTTCTCCGTTTCCTGGACATGAGATCGATCCCAACCGTCGATTGTCATGTATCGGTTCGCCGTTGTATCGGTAACAGGAGTGCCTTTCTTTTTCTTATGAGGTATCATCACGACATCTCTGTTTTATGCAAAGATTTTTAATTGGTAAAGGAACGAAAATGAAATACACTCAGACTAAAGTGCGGCTCATTCGGAGTAGCTAGATCTGGAGGTGGGAGCTATGTGCGTCAAGGTCAAACTAAGTAAGTGTTCTGCGGTTGTTTAGTCGCAGAGTGTGGGCGGGTTCTTCCTAATCGGGTTATTTCGAGCATCTTCATATGATAAACTGGAGAAACGTAAAATGGGTATTAATGTTTCTGCGGGAATAGAGAAGGTAGCAACAACAAATATGTGCGGCTTACAGGTGTTGCCTATCAAACTAAATCATGAGAGGCTCTTTACAAAGTTCTCATTTGACACATAGCTACGCACGCGCGTCAATCGCTATCAACCGGCGCCCATATATCCCTCCTCTCTCCTGTGTACCCTAGCGTGAAGTAATCATTCTCCCACATCAGCACGCGTTTAATGTATCCTATGCGCCGGTGCGCATTTGTAACGGTACGCGTATGTACCGGCTTGATTTCTCGGATCAAGTAGTAAAAGATTGGAAGCATCTTTTTTCAGTAAGATACCACCGAAATGTGGGCAGTATATTGACAGAAGGTGGAACACCTTACTCGCAAGCATACCCGTCACAATCACTCTTACCTTTAGTCATTCCCGATAACAATAACCCTATTACCACAAACAACCTCCCCTAACCCAACCCCCATCCCCATCCCCCACCTTTCTCTTCCTCCCCCTTCTCTCCCTACTCTCCGGAACTCTATTCAACCCCGCCCGCCTCACCCACACCCCCTCACCAAGCGTTACCCACCCCCTCGCCAGCAGCTCCTTTCCATCCCCAAAAACCGCCCCCTCGCACTCTCCTCATCCACCGGCATCGTCGTCTCACTCACCCCCACAAGTCTTATCACTGCTCCCCTTCTCAGTTCTTCTTCAAACACCTTCTCCTCCACCATTCCCCTAAGCTCATCGAGGCTAAGGAGATCAACGGAGAGCTGGAGGTTAGGGGCTCGTAGGAGGATGTGGTCGATGTGCGCGCTGCGGAGGGTGCCGTATATGTAGAAGGGGATTGTGCGTTGGGGGCATGGGCGGTGGTGGCGGGGTGGAGGGAGCGGGATTTCAAAAGGGGGGAAAGGTGGTGGGGATGTGGCGGGAGAGAGATCTAGTGGGGTTAGTGAGGGGGGAAGGGGGAGAGGACTTCTTGGTTTTGGAGTTTGTGAGGGTTGTGGGAAGGTGGAGCCGCAGAGGGTAGAGAGGAGGTGGGGGGGTTCGGTGGTGAGGGTGAAGCTTGTTGATGGGGAGGCGGCGCGAGCGGTGGTGTAGAGGTGAAGGGCGGAGGGGGGGAGATGGAGGGGGATTATGAGTTGGCCTTGGTGGCTGGCGGAGTGGAAGGAGGGAGGAAGGGGGGGTACCGAAGTTTCTTCTTTTAGAATCTTTTCGAATTCTGGGATAAGAACAGAGCTGAGGAGTTCCCCTCGGTTGGAAACGGTGGCATCACCACGTTGCGGAGAAGGAAGATATCTGTGTTACCCACGAGGCCAAGGCGGGATTTGAAGTGTTGCACACGTACCATAGTCTATTTGCGAGAGCTCTATGGAGGTTAGCCAGAACGGGACTGACGGGATGTCGCCAGATGATGGGCGGCTTAGAATCCGCTGGTTTAGGAAGTTGGCGGCGTCGATGTCGTCGTTGACGGTGATGGGGGAGAGGCGGAAGTTTGCGGCAAAGACGTTGACGTTAGGTCTGAACCGAGGCGTTCGAGCAGGGACATTGCCGTGGGGGAGGAGAGAAGGACGTCATTTGGTTGCCCCAGGATTGTGTCGCGGATCAGCTGTTTTTGGGATTCGATTGCGGAGTCGAAGGTGGAGAGTTCCGAGGGTGGGACACGGCCTTCTGCCGTATCATCTCGCGCTTTTTCAGCGGGGAGCTGGTGAAGTTAGATGACGATGTAGGGGTTTGTGGGGGTGAAGAGGGTAGCCCAGTGTGCGGCTATCTGCAATCCACGTGCACTTAGCAGGATGGCCACGGAACGTTCACCCTTGGGGGGACATACTCTCCTAGATGTAAACAGCCCCTCTGTCAATAACACTCCATACCCCATTGCATCCAACCCAATAACCTTATGCACCAAATACATAGCCACCGCCGCCGCTCCAGGTTTACTACTCACACCTTCATTAGCCCTAACCCTCCTCACATCATGAGCTCCTACATACCTCCCTTCCACCACTCGAGATTATACATAAGTCGAGACCACTTATCTAATTTCACGTAGCAACAAGGCTCCAACAAAATCTACACCATGTCGCTTTGGAATCTCGACTTAGGCGTAATCTCGTGCGGGTCAGAATCAACAACACTGTACCTTGTACAGAACGCGCTGCCTTGCATTCCCATGGCTTGCTGGGGTCAACGTGGTCCTGCACCCATCGACGAGCAAGTAGTCTATCGATATATTGTTCAACCACTTGTTGTTCGGTCACCTATGCTGAGAAATGTAGGGCGCGAGGAATTGATAGTTTCGGTACGTGGGCGCCCCCTGGTGCGTCTAACAAGGCGTTCTTTATCGTAGAACATGTTCAAGGCTACCCCGCGATGTAACAAATGAAGTAACAGGAGCCTCTAGTATAAATGGCGGAATAGGGATAGGAGATAAGGATGGCACGACTTGGACTTAAGGGAATCGGAGGGGCACTGGGGGTTCACCCTGGGTAGGTGCATGTGGATAAGGAGTTAGTTAGATGTCATGGCCGCAAGCGGCCGAATACATTATGATTCAAACAAACAAAGCCTCTAGTATAAATAGAACTACATCCTACAACCATGAAACATAACCATTAAAGTCTGGAGGATTGTGCACGAGGATATGAGCGAATGTGAGTTGATAAGGCTAAAGAAAAAGTAAAAAACAAGGCTGACAGTGGCGAACATGGGCTCATGGGTTACAGCATTTGCAGTTATAACATCAATTTTATGCATACCAGGTGGATTGTTTCGAATTCTATAAGCACTGTCGCTAGAGCCATCAGATTGAAATTGCGACGAAGGAGAGTGAAATGTTAAATTTCGGTTGTCGCGGCCTGTAAGCTTTCATCTATACTATACATGTAACATTTACAGTGTATAACAAACATATGCAATTTTTGTGCAATTTTAAGATCAGCATTTGAAACCACAAAATATATGCATTTATTCACGTTCTTGTACAAGGAGGTCTCACTTTCGATTGGTTAAATGTTGTGTGCTCATCGGTGCGCAATCCATTGCGGAATCAACCAGGGCTATGCTTAATCCCCTCTCATTGAAAAGCGCACTAGATTTTGCCGGTTTACATGCAGTGTTATCTTCATGCACCCCCGCTGAACCAAAAAGCAGCTTCACATTTATGTCACACTTCTTCCTGGGCGTGAGGATAGTTTCAAGTCTGACGCTTCATTACCTGAGTTAGATAGTCATCCCATTTTGAGCAATCCCATCGAAACTCGACAATCCCTAGCCCTACCCGCGGTTTTACGACGGATATCTAGCCGTGGCAGCCTCCGAACTTGCTTATATACAAGGCGCATATTATGACGGGGCGACACGAACCAAGAGTGGCGGGGCCTGCTGCCGACATTCACAGAGGCACCAGGGCTCCCAGACATCAAACCGGTAGACACACAAGTACCCCTACAGTTTCGGACCCTAGTTTCGTGAACAACCGACAGCTCAGGAGTACGGCTTCTGCGGCAGAGGACTACGCTCGCTATATTCTTCCCCCCGTTGCTGGTCCAAGATGTTTTCGAATAACCAACATACCACCAGACTGGGAATTACAAGACTTATCACGCATGCTTAAGGCCGCAGATAAATCCCTCAGAAATGACAATCATCAACTTTCGCTCTTTCCAGCATGTTCAGGCTCCACTAAGACAGCACTACTTAATATGGAGATCGGTACGAAGTTGTTTCGAAATATTGGTCCAAATGACAATTTCCGTCTACAGGTACCGGCGCGACCGGATCAAGGGCGCTTGACATCTAACATTGCTACAATATTCCTGGATATCGATTGCAATTTTTATGATTTAACGCCGTTGAACACTCCCGAAGGCAAAATAGTTGCAGAGTTAGTTCTACCCAGCGTCACTATTAGTATCCCAAGTTATTGAACTGAATTGTTACAGCGTGATTGCAGTAACCGGTCTTGCAGGCCACGCATTTGGGTCCTGGAGGAGCCGGATAACCCGCCGGATGTGGCTCAAAGACTTCTTACCCAACGATATTAAAAATATCAGAATTATGACATACGGTTATGATAGCAGAATTATCAAATGCAGTGGCAGTAACCCGAGCCCAAGTTTGTCTGACTATAGAGGCAGATTCATCGAGGAGTTGCACAAGTCTAGAGCTTCGAAAGAGCTTAAGGTATGTAGATTTATAGTTCCCGTTTATACAATCCAAGCGTGAACAATGTAGCGTGTTAATGGATTAGAACCGACCTATTATATTTTTAGGCCACAGTTTAGGTGGGATTTTGATAGTACAGGTCAGTTTAAATAGCCCATATACATTTTCGTCACTTACAATGATTGTTGGCAGACATTGGTTGAAGCAAAGCGCAACCGCCACCACAATTCAATCCTCCGTTCAACGCACGGAATATTCTTCTTTGGAACCCCACATCACGGACTTCGTACAAAAGAATTGGAAGAAATTGTCGCGACGATCGCCGGATCGGACAGCCAGCGAGCCAAGTTACTCGAGCAGCTGAAAGAGGGCTCAGATTTTCTAGATAATCAAAGGGAGGAACTTATAAGTATATGGGGGGGTTTGAAAGTTGTTAGTTTTTCCGAGACCGTGAAGACACCATCGGTCAGAAAGGTACACCCTACAGCTAGTCAGAGATATTTCCGCTTCAAAGTTTCTCTGAGCCATAACTTACGTCTTGTAGACGGAGTCAGGTCGTTTGGTGAGAGGTAGTCCGGATTTTCAGATGGTCAAGAATTTTTCTTCCAAATTATATCTACCTTGCGAACACCGAATTCCGATCAAGAAAAACCACACTGATATGGTGAAATTCGACGATGAGGTGGACCCCGATTATCAGACAGTGGTATACCACATGAAGAAGCTCATCGGTATGTAATCTCTATCGGGCGCCAAGACGGCTTCACCCGCAATCTCACTTGTCAGAATTTCGTCCCCGTCCCGGGAGGGTTTGTACTACTTTGTAAGCAATATCAGCTAACATCTTAAAGTACCGTTTCCCACTGAGCATAACCTCCAGTCCGAAATGGAACGCGTGAATATAGATGAGTTTTTCAAAATGACATCTACAATTGATCAAGAGAACCATAGGAGGACGATACGATTGGCGCATTGTGACCAGCCAAATTTCTACTGGATCTTCAAAAATATAGACTTCCAGCAGTGGTATAATTCTACTCTACACTATGCACTGTGGATATCTGGACCGCGGAAATGCCATATCGATCACGCTTCATCGCATATTGTCAATTTAGCAAAGGCCAACGCCGCGGAAGCATATCAATCAGTAATGTTCTTTTTTTGCTCAACCGCGGCTGCCGATACGAATTCTATAGTAGCAGCCTTTGTCCACACGCTCTTACAGCAATTCGTCCACAACTTGTGCCCCGAATACCAGAAAACTTTTATCAGAAAATTCCTACAAAGCATTGTCCATTCAATTCTAAACCGGCAGCGACCATATGATACGGATTTATGGTGGTTTGAGCACGTGAGCTCTAGCTCACCAAGTCCATTGATAACAAAAATTCTCGATGCAGCATCAGATAGTGATTACTGGGATGCTCTAACTAAAGTCTTTAGCAATTGTTGGGATGATCCAAAACAGGTCTTTCCTGTCAAAAATGTAACAGAGCTGTTTATCATCATCGACGGATTGCATGAAGTGAAACACAGCCAAGGTTTCATTGCAGGACTAAGAACTTTCATATCTCATTTGCAGCGGAAAGTTACGAGAGTTAAATCTTTATTCACAAGCCGGTCACGACCAGATTTTGAGGGCATACTTTGCATTGAATACGATGTGGAGAGAAGGGGTAAGTTCATTCACGTTTTCCCTGGTCTTTACCCTCCTATACTGTGAAGCTAAGAATAAACGCAGATTGTCTTGAGAGTTTGCGGTTCAACAACACACGATGTGAAAAGATTACGAAAGAACACGAGGGATCTTTGCAGTGGCTCTGGACACACGACCAATATATACGGTGGTCAACATCTAATGACTCCAGCCTGTTATATATCAAAGGAAAGCCTGGAAGTGGAAAGAGTACTGTTGCGAAGTTTTTTAAGGACAACCTCCTCAAGAAGGCACCAAAAAATGCGATTATTGCAAGTTTTTTTTACAGTTTCAGACAGGGCGAACATGAAAAAAGTCATTACTACATGCTTCGGTCGATTCTCTATGATATTCTTTACCAAGATGAGTCCTTCTTTTACCTATTCCAGATGGAATATCGCAAGTATCAAGCCAAATGTCATGAGAGACGAGGAGCCGATCTCAGCAAATGGCACTATGACTCACTAAAAAAGATTCTTCTCTCTTTGGGAAACGACCCAAGAGACAAGCATCTTTATCTTATTATCGATGCGGTAGATGAGTCTAATGAAACGGATAGGAAGAATATTTTCGACTTGATGTTTAGGCTTTTTTCTAAAGAAGCCTGCACTGTGAAGGTGTTTATTGCAAGTCGACCGGTTGTGGATTTCGAAGACACCGCCAAGTTCAGTTCGTTATCATACTACACTATTCGGATGCAAGATACGAACAAGCGCGATATAGAGAACTTCGTTTCTTCTTTCTTACCTGGTTTTGATCTGCCGCCAGATACGGTCACAGAGGTCACGAAGTACATTGTGGAGCACGCAAACGGAGTGTTCCTGTGGGTGCGTGTCGTTGAAAGTGTACTTCGCGGATACATCATGACTGGATACACCAAAAGGCAAATTTATGACGTTCTTAGAAGCCTTCCCAATGAGCTAGAAGGGTTCTATGGTCATATTCTCCGTGGTCTTGGCATGGGCAGTCATGATGATATCCGTGATGGGATAAAGATGTTTGAATTAGTTCTATTCGCCTGTCGCCCTCTCAAAGTCCCTGAACTACAGCATGCGCTCGCCATCCCAAACAATCCGAATGAGGAATTTAGTTCATTGATTGAATACTTCACGTATAACACAGTGTATGGGATGAAGAAACGAATTATACATTGTGGACGCAATCTCATAGAAACAAACGTTCATGGTATTATTTCCTTTCGAAGATGTTCAATCTTTGGTCTAATACCTCTGCAGATAATAGTGTTCAAGTAATGCATCCAACTGTCCGCAATTTCTTCCTTCAACCCGATGGACCGGTAGCAAACTCCAGGTTCAGGATGCGAGATGATATTCAGATTAGGGTATTTATAACCTGTATCCGCTACCTCATCTTGTTTTGCACTTCACAAGTCACTTCCACGGGGGAAGTCTTCCCACCAGTTGGATCCTGGTCATCGGAAGACTTCGAGAACTATGTTTGGTATCTCAATGAACGGCCATTTATTAATTATGTACTCTGCCACCTCAAGGATCATGGACGAATGTGTCCACCTCACGAAAGTAGTCGCTGTTTGAAACTCATTTCGCATGTTTTGGAGGAATTGACGATTATTAATCCTGCATCCTACTTGTTAATGAGCTGGGTTACCTCGCACTTGGGAAGACAACTCCAGCATCTATGTCCGCGTAAAGCCGAGGATTTCAGGACGAAAATATTATGTGCGGCAAGGAAAACCGGATCGGCTCAAGTAGTTGAGGTGTTAATGGCAGCTGGATCTGACATTAAAACCCTGTCACACGGCAAACCTCTCCTGGGCGCTTGTGCTGAGATAGGACAAACAGCCTCAGTCAAGCTGCTACTTGAACACGGTGTCCAGGTCGAGACAGCGGGATTTGACAACAAGGGTAGAACAGCTTTACATCGTGCATCGGCGAACGGACATCTGGCAATGGTCGAACTACTACTTGAGAATGGTGCAGATATCGAGGGCAAGGAATCGACCAATCGAGGTAGAACCGCACTACACTATGCTGCCGCTAATGGTCAAGATGCCATGGTTAGACTGCTAGTTGATAGAGGTGCCGATATTGGTGCACGAGAATCTGGTGATCGGGGTAAAACGGCACTTCTTTGTGCAGCAGCGAACGGGCACACGGCGATTGTACAGTTGCTTCATAAGCAAGGTGCTGACCTCGATGCGCGGGAAATGAACAATCGGGGTAGAACCGCGTTACACTGCGCGTCAAATTACGGTCACTATGACACAGTTCGATCTTTACTTGAGTTAGGCTCGAACATCGACGCTGCGGACAATAACGGCCAGACGGCCTTGCATCTCACATCCATGAGCGGACGTAGGACCACCGTTCAACTAAAGCGGGAAGACGGAACCTCTATCTACACCAACGATCGAGACGCGGAGACCAAGCTGAATATAGCACCTCAGAACCGGGATTGCGAAGAGATAGTGCGATTGTTGCTAAACGAGGGCGCAAACATAAAGGCTAAGGATAAAAAAGGACAGACGCCGTTACACCTTGCGTCTGGCAGCCGGGGTTGCGAAAAGATTGTTAGACGACTTATCAAGGATGGAGCCGACATAGAAGCAATAAACAGCCATTATATGACGGCGTTGCACATTGCTGCAAGGAGCCATGGGTGTGAAGCGATAGTTCAAGAGCTACTGGAGCAGGGTGCCAGCACCGATGCGATGGACCGCGCCGGCAAGACACCGCTGCACTATGCAATCACAAAACGTCATCGTGCTGCTAGGGAGTTGCTTCTGGAGTTTGGAGCCAGGAAGAACCACCCCGGTAATATTCTTCAGCGGGTGAGCATGTGGTTCTATTGTTGTGGTGGTCGCAGGACGTCTATGTCGGTTTGATGCGGAGAAGAGTAGTTTTGCATTTACGGTGGAAGAGGGTCGAGTTCTTAACGCTGGAATAAAAGAGATGTCAGGGAAACAAGGCTATATATCATGTCTAATGATGAAACGACGTTATCAACCAAGCTGATCATTTTGCTCATATAATAACCCTAACCCTATGTGGACTGGCTTCTGTAATTGTGGCACCTGCAATGGAGCCTACACCGTAACTACCTTCTGACCAGCTCCGCTTGGGTAAGAGTCCAAGAGTAGGTATAAAGGGACAGAGTTTTGGTATGCAATTACTCTAGAAGAGAAGTATCAAAGCAACAGTCAAGAGTACCGCATAGCAGCAAGTGGCCGAATTTATATGAATATAAATATTACAAAGAAACTAATAGCAAATTCTCATACACACGGTGATGAGGAAATAGAACAATTTGATTAAATTGTACTGTACTATGCAACAGCCATGCTATGCCAAGACAACATGAATTTCGCTCGAGTTTTTTCTTTTTATCGCAACATTATATCATTTTCATGGATCCAGGTGAATGTACTGGGGTTTATGAAGCAGTTGGAAATTTATAATCATGCGAAACGGTCGGCAAATCATGCAACAGTTGTTTTCGTTTGTAGTGATTTATTAGGCTGGCTTGGCATACGCGTGTAGAGTGACACCTATTGCAGTTGCAGTGGCGAGCAGTACTAGAAAGGCGCAGTACCTCTAGCCGTGAGACTCATGGTCACATTCGGCTCCTTCTGATATTTTGTAGCTTAAGGTTTCTTTACTTGTACAGTTGCTCGCAAGCTAGCTCGCTGCACTCAAGAGTCTAAACCTGGGCGGTCAATGAGGTTGGGACACTTTTATTTGCTGACGCTTTTTTTCAATCACCGAAAAGTCAAAACTGAGCGAAATTCGGAATAAAATGATTTTGGGACTCTCGATTCTGACTGCTGATGTCCCAACCTCATTGACTGGTACAGTATTCCGAAATTTTTTCTCATCTGTTACTGGTAGGGATTTCCCCATATTCAGAATCCCAACGGCGTATCTATTGATCTTTTGCTCCGGGGTATTCATAAGCTCTGATTAATTTGTGGAACAGATCTAAATCGATAAATTTACGATTTCCCAAGACTTGTGGACTTCGTTACTGGATCAGAACTGGAGCTCGTAATACTTTCTTCAACCAAGCACCAGTATAGTACAATATCCCGGCCTCGAACACTGAATCGCATTTTCCGTTGGTGTTACCACACTAATGAACCACCTTTTGAATCCATACAAATTTCTATGTTGGCAATGATTAAACATTTCCCGATTTTGTCTTCCATTTCCGAGTATCATACTAGGACGAGCTGATGGTCTGTGTGTTTTTGGTAGGCGCCTCCTAACTACGCGCAACTGAATCATGCATATCGATATAACACTGCCAAGCACCTTTCCCCACAAATTGCACATTATCTACTCTACTCTACGTCTTCGCCGTTAGAGGTTTCGGTCGACATTCTGGTTGGTTTTTGCTATGAGCAAGGGTTATACACAGATAGTTACTTGGGCCTGGAAGGAAAAACTGAGAATGTTTTATTCTGTGGGAGCACGAGCAGGGATTACCCGTTTCTCTTCCGCCTTCCACATTCACGCGACCGGTCTTAGTAGAGTTGTGGTGTGTTGTCTTCCCGCCATCTCGCCCATTTCCTCCATCCTCCTTACACACACCATGGTTCGTATCTCCAAACAATACCACCTCAAGATCGTCTCACCAGTCGGCAACGTAAGCAGTTCGCGCTACGAACGGAAAATCTCGACGTTCCTAGACGACATTTTCAGTAGCTCCGACGATGACGCAGAACTTCCGCCTCTAGAATACGATGCTCATCTGGCGATTGAAGAGGCTGGATGTCCTGCTGTACTTGTATGTACATATCCCACCCCATTTCTCTTTCATTTATCTCCAGATTGCTCAACCGTCCTATTTACTAGATTTCCTTCAAATCACCCGACACCAGCACTTCATTCTCTTACGCCGCGGAAAAATTCTGCAAACTAATCTTTGACCCAGCCTCCCGCCGCTACATCGATGCATTGACAACCCGATCGATCATTGGTCTCTCTCCCGCGTCCGAATCCGAAGATTTCAGGAAACACTGGGATAAGGCTGCGATTCATGAGGTTTTGCGGAATGGAACCGATCTCCTTAATGCTATCGAAGCCGAATACAAGGATCCTTATCTCCCAGCATGGTAAGCTCATGGATATTCACGATTCAAGAGGGTGGAAAGGACTGACAAACGCTAGGGTGCAGACTTTGTGTTTTGCGATTGTTGCGGGGATTAGTTTTGCTATGGATAAGGGACTTCAAGCAGTTGAGGCTGTGGGGAATGCAGTGTTTGGTCCGAAGGGGGTAGCTATCGCGGTGAAAATACTACGGAAGATGATGGTAAGTAACAGCTATTCTATCGGTGATAGTATTACTACTAATATTGGATAAGAGTATGCTAGGACAAACCTCGACAGAAGAGGAGCAGAGCGAATTTTCAACCTACTACGCCGACTTCAAAACGCGCATCGGAAACGTCGTCGGCGCTTTGAAACTAGCTACTGGTAGAATCCCCTCCCCCACTTCCCCGCGCTGTATAAGTAACCCTTACTTCGCAGACCCACATCTCGCAATTGCACCTCAAGACAAACATTGCGTGGACGAAATTCTTTGGACGGCACTATACGAAGCCACTCAGGCAGCCGCGAAGGTTGTAACAGCGAAACAGGATATCTTCCAAGCATTCGTCAAGCATCGACAGGCAGCCGCTGCGTTGGCGGTTTCATCCGGGGCTGTAGCTGCAATCGGTCTATGGTCGACGGTCTCGGTCGCAACGACACAGTCAATTGCTCCAGTGTTGACATGGGGCACCGCAGAGGTGGCAGGGTTGTTAACTGGAACACTGCCGGTTGTAACAACAACAACGATTGGCGTAGCATCTTTGCCATTTGCGCTGGCGGTGATGGCGTGTGGGGGTTTGGGGTATAAGGCGTACACACAAATCTGGAAAGGGGATAAACTGAGGAAAGAATTGGATTTCTATGATACCCGTAAGTTTCGCTACGTTGTTTGCCGACTGGCGGTTATTTCTTTGCTGGCTTTTCTAACGCACAAAATCCAGTGGTCCATGCATGGAAAATGGCGCACGATACGCAGGTACTTCTCGCCTGGGTGAAGTGTTCCGATGGATTAGACGCGGAATTTGTGGATGAGAAGACACAGCAGAGATGGGTCGAGTTTATCACCAAGGTGAAGGAAGCGTCAGGCAAGAAAGCTTCTTCGGTGGACTTCGACCCAGAGGCTGTGAGGGATTACCTTAATCAGCAGAGAGAGGGGTTGGAGAAGTGGGTTGATGACAATGCTTAGTTGGAAAGTAATGACTAGAGGCGCTGTAGGACGGTGAGTTGCAATATGGGCTTATCTATCGTATGGGATTATGTGCGTAATAGGTAGTAGAAATACAATCTGGGAAGGTTTCTGGGTTCGAACAAACGCAACGGTGATTGATGGAAATTTATTCAACGGTTATTCTATATACTACCCCTTTGAGGAGCCGTATTATACAAACTATCCCCATTTCAAAAATATTGTACAGAATACCCCTATTACATTCCCTAGACAAAAGTGTTCGCGATTTCGTTTTCAGGGACCGCTAAAACAAAAGCTATCAACACCTAGTAAAGTGCAGCAGGTACGTTAGGTCCAAAAAGGATTTTAATTTTAGAGGGCTCAAGTACCTTCAGAAAGACCTCACTCTCAGTACTGTGCAAAGTTTGGAGTTAATAGCTCCCAGAGTGAGATAGGATCAATTATTTTCTAAAAGACAGGGATTTTGGCTAAAAAGGGTGATTTTACATACAAATTAATTGCTGTCTTGGCGCCCAAATTTTCAATCCACAGCTATAGCACCAATATATAGCCAGAAAACCTTTACAATTTTAAAAACTAAGATCCTTTTACATCTAGCTTTGTCTATTAAATTCTCTATTAGCCATTGATTGTGATGGTGGAGTGGTGTTGCTACAAAGTCAGGTATTTTGGTATAAGATTGCCGATCACGAACACTTTTATCTAGGGACCATACCTATAAATTGTGGATAAAAACAAGCTCCGAAAATACAACTGATAATTTTGAAGTTCAAATCCCTATCCATGAAATGGTATTGATTTCATAAATTCGCTGCGATATGTGGTAGTTGCCTTGGAATGACACAAATCCATTGCAGACTTATTTCTCGATTAGAGTCATCAAATTTAAAGCACTGGCCGTCTAAATTAGTGCACCAGCCCATTCAACTTCACATGACCATAAAATTATTAACCCACCACCACCAAGTGCCCAAGTTGTCAGTTAAACACTGCATATTATCATTGGTTGTTTGTTTTATATGCATTCTTTTTGTACGGAAGGAAGGGTATTCTCTATAATATTTTGAAATGAGGGTAGTTAGCCCCCCAGAGGGGTAGTTTGTATAAAAGCTGTATTTTATTTCGTTATCACCTCACCTCACTCGACTGACCTAGTTCAATCGCAACCAGCAGCAGGTTTTATGGTCTGAGGGTTATATTAACTCTACACTGCGGCTATATGGAGTAAAGTTCTTAAGTTTGGTTTGTACAGTATGACAAGAGGTATTCAGGCCGAGTCAAGGTGGACGGGCCTTCAGCTGTGGACTTTGGGGCTTGTCCCCAGACCCTGAAATATAAATTCTCGCTTTTGAATCTTTACTTAAAAAGCGGTACAATTGAAGATGCATTTTCAACTAAGGGTCTCCTCTTTATACCGCCCTTTCCTAACCCAAGCGCAGCTAGCAAGCTCTACTGAGTGACACTCGCATCGTGATTAACCTCACCTACGTGTTCGCTATATGAAAATGGCGGTGCCGGCCTTCGTAACCTTCAATATATAGTAACAAAGAGCACCCACTGTACTGGTAGCAAACGATATATCATGGGTACTGATGTTCTTGGCAAACTATATCACTAAAATCACTCGCCCTGGCAACTGACAATGGCTTCCACATCGTGTGAGAAATTCACTCGTCTTCGTATTCGCTAAAACTGTTGCGATATGGAGGGGAGAACCGTGTGTGTGTATAGACTTAAAGTACAAAGTACAGAAAGAAAGCAAGGAGAAGACTCGAGATAAATACAACACCAAGTGTCTCGCGACTCTCGTCATCAGCCCTGGTTACAGCCAGCTTGTATCAGGTCCCTATATATATTATATGTAACAAAAAATGATGACTTTACCAGAGGGTTTCTCGCCCAGGACATCAAGATCAGATGGGCTGGGATGGAATGAATTCGGCGTGCTAACACCACAAGTAAAGTATCGCCACCAGAAATTGTAACATTCGACCCAGTTATCTCGCTACGTGGGAACAGTAAATACCATTATGCTCGCCAATGCCATGGAGCTATGCTTATATCTGGAGCTATGCATTAGTTTGTGCAAAGTATAAATTGCACAGAGCACTCTAGAGTACTCGTCGGATTTTGACGTCTCTGGGCACCCTTAGATGACTCTAATAAAAGAAAAGCATGTTCATCTATCCGGAGATCTTACTGCCGACATTGGTGCACCGCCGCCTAATATTACTAGAATATTTACCGGTACATAATAGAGCGGCGGTGCATTTGTTTTCGAACTTGATTTCTTTTGGCATGTTTCATATCAATCAAGGTCCCTCTTATCCCTCTTTCTAAATCAAGCTAACGCGCGTCAACACGGTACGGGCCGACCCGAAATTTGATTACTCATACTCAGGTAGTAAGCGGACGCTAGCGCGTGCGTATCACTCGGTACGGGCCGAACCGTAATTCTTCTAACCGAGATAGGGCGTTGATCTCAATACGGGTTTACAGAATTAGCTTCCGAAGGATCATGGGCGAGTTCTAAAAGTAATGACTATACAAAAATGCATTAGCCTGTATGTGTACACTTCGTTCATGTACCTCATCGTAAGCGCCCTTGGTGACACATCATATTACAATGAGACTACCCATCAAAATTACGATAATTATACTTCAAAGTTGAATGACTACTCTATAAAATTACAACCATATGGTACGAGGGTAAATGATCGGAAGCTCCTGTTCTGGCAGGTAATCATACAAAACTGGCAAAATGCGATCGTGTACATATAGTTTGGGTATAAATTGGCCAGAATAATCTTCAGGACTGGAAAATATTGGAGCGCACTGACTTCCAACTAATATTTCCCCCTAGTCAACACCCTGTTCTGCCAGCCAAATTCATTACCAGAAAAGGTGCGTCCGATCATTTACCCTCGTACCTGTTGTAGTGCCAAAGATTGATGATTTCTCTAAGTGGTGCGTCGCCATGACTATCGACTGGCCCGTGCACCTCCTCCAGCGCACCTTATATACACAACTCCGCCTTCCCACAGTACCTGAGTACAGCTACCTATAGAAAAGATCGGGAAACAAGAAGGTGGGCAAGGGGTTTAAACGTGTGCTTAAACCTCTTCAGGAAGGATTTAGACACCAGATCTCAATAATTGAGGTCAATTCTGCCAGGGGTTTGAAAGCTCACCTCTAGTCTATACCAAATTGTGCTAGAGACCAAACCCGAAAAAGTGTTGTGTTAGCCAGAACAGGGAGCTCCCGATCTTTTGTATAGGTAACTGTATATCAGTGGGTGATCATGAGCGCGTGAGTCACCGGATGTAAATATGCCTTTTATTGGACATCATTCCCATTTTAATCATGAAATTGCTTTTGCACCGTACCAGGCTATGGAAACATGCTGAAAATCAACTTTCCCTACAATTTATCCCAGCTGCATACATAGTGACAGCATTAACTTAGGAAACTATGTAACGAATGGAACTGAGTTGATATATAGAATGGAATAAAACTATTTGGATGCTGACTATTCGCCATTCTAGGTTATCATAACATCAGTTGTATTTCATCACTTATGGAAACCCGGTATATCATTTCCCGCAGCTTCATAAGCGGCATTTGACAAATTTCCAATAGGTAGTTAGTGATACAATACGAAACCGCTCAACCGCATTCCCGTGATCATTCTGTGGTGTATCCGCGCCAAGTCTAACCCTAACCCTATTATTCATTTCTTTATATAGGTGTAATATACTACTGATTGAGATATCGATTGGCATAAAAAGTGAAATGTATCGTCACGGAGGATATTTCAACCGAAGCTGATTATCATGGAGTAGTTCAAGTATCGTGATACCACTCCCATGCTTATTAATAGCCACTCAAAATCGCTCAGCTGCCATGCCGTGCACGTGAGGGTAGTTTGAGTACATTTTCGTCAGTATCTACGCAGCCAAGGTTGAGTGCTTCCGCTATCCGCCATAGGATGGCGAGTTAGTTCAGGTAGTGAGAATACCTCGCTAAATGCCGGGCGACGGACCGCCCGAAATGGATTGATTCAGTTACCCCAATACCAAGTTTCACACAAGCACGATACACTTCATTTGGGAGCCTCTCCATGTAGTCCCGGGAAACTGTGCAACGGGAGATTGGACTGCACCTAGCGGTTACCGATATTAATATTGCGGCTACCGGTACTATTTGATTCCAATTACTGCACACTAGCCAGCCACAGCATCTGAGATGATGAAAACAGGGGGGCAATATCAAATTTCGTTGTACCCCAGAAAGAATTCCTTGAGCTAAGATACTTTAAGGTGCCATTGAAGTGATTATCCGAAAGGACCTGCCTATTCGATACTAAACAGGACCAACTTCTGGCTTCTGAACATACCAAACTAATGATAAATAGATCAGTACCTATGAACAGGGCTGCTGATGGAATTGAGCTAGTCGTGACAAGCTTGGGCTATGCTAGCTTTGTCGTGAAATTGCCTGGCTTCCTATACAAAAAACCACGAGCCCGGGATAGCAATGAAAATACTGCGATGAAAATACGGCGAGCCTGCTTTTAGAGCATAAGCAGAGTGACCAGACCAGGCCACCCAAGTACTCATTCAGTGATATAGTATTCTGCGGTAATGCGTATCCAAGTAGGAAGGTGTGTGTACAAGGAACATGGAGTGTTGGGAGATGCTACACGCTATGTATACTGATCTACTGAGAGTCACACATGAATGAGTTTTGGCCGCCGGGATTGCAGTGGGGGGTTGCAAGAAGTATTGGTGCGACGATGGCGAAGATGATATGGTGGAGCTGCACTGTTGCCGGTTAGATGCGTGGCGGATGAATCTAGATTTTGCTTAGTAGTGAGGATGTTGAAATGAGGTAGGCAATCTGTTCTGTATTCGTGGTTGCGGATTTTCGGGTTTGTCTGGGAGGGAGAAACGATGTCGATTGAGGAATTCTTGATTGCTGTTCAATCTATAAGCGTCTTTATATCTTTGAATCCATCCGTCTAACCGGATAACCCCCACAGTACTCCTCGCATGATGCACTATACACGGCTCGCACTGTAAAACCATAGTATATAGTGACACTTAAGAATGCCTAGGTGGTTCACCAACGCTCAGAGTGCTAGGGAATACAACGTCTATCGACTGGTCAGCATTACATGATATATGTACACGCACATTGTTTCTGTCAGATGCTACCAAGCTTCAGAATAACTTTCAAAGGTGCAATGAAAAAGTACCTCTCGTTAACTTCAACTTCATTCAAAACCCGCAGCCAAGAGCCCAAATTGAGAGTAATATAACGGTATGAGCCACATGTGTTGGTAGAACGTTAATCCCGCAAAGCTAGCCAAGGCTATTACGGGTTAAGCACTTTATTCTAAGGGCTTAGTTATCAATGCGCATTACGTGTGTTCTCCCTCATCGTCATACCACTTTTCAGCATGGGGTGATGCACGTGGTTAAATTTTAGGTTCAACTTCATTTATGGACGCACGTGCGCGATGAAGTAAACTTTAAATACCTCGACTATCTAGCCGAACGTAGCCAGATTCAACTCGCCATATTACTGAGCTTAAACTGACCCCACCTCGTTATGTACGCTCGCGGAGCTGTAATTTGTTTAATGTTTCGCCCGTTCCTTGGCGAAAATTTATATTCAGGAATGTCAGGCGTCAACACGGCAAATGCGAGGTCGTCACCTCACGATATTCCACTGGCTTTTTACGGCAAATTCTGGCGCATAGACTGACGAATCAAACTCTGTGCAAATTGTGAGCGGCAGGACTCTAACTATCAAACAACCGACGAACTATCGTAACATTCGGATGAACTCGAGTTTACGTAATGTTCCAGCGCTCCCAAGTGTGACATTGCGTAGCGGGTCTTTTGCAACAATGGTACATAGAAACTGCGTGCAACTATAAACCGTTGGCTCTGAGATTTGAAGACCGCTATATTCTATGTGTATGTTGCATATATGCATCGTGTATAAGATCCTGTATGAGATCATGATTGGTATGAGAACCTGAGACGTGTATGAAGATACGAGAATATGCAATGGTGCATAATCACGATAGTTCTAGAACTGCATGATAAGCTGTATATAGACCGTAGATTCCGACATAGATTTACACATCAGAATCAAGTATCTATTCACAGAGTAACAGTGTCCGTTGTGGACTATTTGAGTGCTGCACAGTGAGGTGAATACCACGCCATTGCTGCAAAGCCAATTAGCGGGAACTCTTGATGTACTCCCGCGCCCAATATGACTTTGATGCTATCTGGATCTTCAGTTTGGTCACTGGTGTTGTGTGTTCGTGCCACGGCGTGGTGAGTGCACCGATGCGGCGTATTGACAATGGTGTTTGCGCCGATAGACGGACTTCTAGTGTCTTTAATCATTGTCTCTGCCCGCCAACTCTTTCTTTAAATGACGCTATAGATCTTGCGTTCTCCCTGGGTGACCTGCAAGGGTGCTGACCTTTGAGACCTACTATGTGCACAATCATTGACCGTCCGATGGCAAGTACCATCCAGTGACGAATCTTATCGTTTCGCCTGTTACTGGCAGCTACTACTGAATCACCCAATCTTACCCTCATATGAGATTCGCCAATGGGCGGCATTCATCACCGATCGGTCGATCAGAGACTGATAGTACTGGATAAGTCACAGGAATTTTGGCGCAAAATGCATCGTGGTGGGTCACTCGCGTGCTCTGTGGCTTGGCAAATAAATACTGTATCGTGTAATTGAATGATGGATTTTCACTCCTCTTGGCATACGTTACCATGTTTGTAAACTTAAGACCACACTTGATGAGCCCTAGATATACTCGAGGACTCTTGTATTTATTCCGAGTCTTTCTCCTTCTTTTCTCGGTATCTAAATCAAAGCACACGGTTCTCCCGTATCACAGCAACAAGTAACCTCCTGCCAGAAGTGAGTTACAGTTCATGATCCCTGTCACGATCTATAGGCATACATAAAATGTAATCCCAGTTTAAATATGCATGATACCCCACCCCCAAAGTGAACCTCGACCACCCAAACAAGCATGCCATTCTGAAGGTTTTGTTACCATATGCATAATATCGATCGTTAGGACAAAACAATGCTTTCATGTACTTCATTAGACCATGTGAAATTGACATCCGTAACTCGTTTAACGAAACGGATTAAAAATCTACAGGTAATATTTCCTCCTAATCTTTGATACAGTCCTCTCTAGCAAAGTACTAACTTAACAAAACCCGCAAGTATAGATGCATTCTAGTTTCATCAAATTATGATACCACGGGTTATTACAGAGGTTCTTGAGAGCAGGACAAGCTCTTAACTTATCCACACAAGTCCGCTCCTCCACCAAGCTCGTGGGAATCGGGGCAGCTGCAGCAGGAAGTGCAAGAAGCACCGTCGCGGTGAGAGCTGTAGTAAGGGAGTGTATGTGCACTACTGAAGGTAAGAAACGGGATAGGTGAATGTTTGATATGACATGCTGATATCTATATGAGGTTGGTTTTGATGGTATAGAGTGTATCGTTGCTGATGAAGCAAGTTAGATAAATAGAGTCGAACATATTCGAGGTTGGGGCGTACCTAAAGATTTGGATTAGGTGGAATATATACTTGAGAGTGTGCTGGTACTATAGGACTTACGTCTGTTGGTAAACAGCGCGCGGTTACCTTTATATCTTTCAAACAACCTATGCCGGATGTTCTTGACTCATAACTGCCGTTTGATTTACCGCCTTGTTAAACCAGAATGTAGTTTTTGCAAACTAACGGCAGTTTCATTGTGAAAACAACATTTTCAACTAAGGCAAAACACGCGGCGAGCACGACTCTATGGGTAATATTTAGGCTCCCACGGTCGCGGACATTCAAGCAAATGGTCACCCCTGGTAGACGAACAATATGCAACAGGGCTACTCTGTCAGCCGGCTCTGTTTTCAGTGGTGGACTAAGCGCCAACATAGCAGACTCTTACATGAATTTCTACGTGCCACCTTTATGCTTCCGATATTTCATCAACACCTGCTGTGGGTTTTCATGGTACATTTACTTACCTCAACGTACCGGTTCTAGGGCAAAGGGTCAAGATAAGTGACTAATCATGACGCGGAATTCTCCGGCGTGAGAATTATCGTTACTGTATTTTATTCAGCGTGTGCGACCTGGTCAATACATATGTGGATGATGATACTCTGCTTCCCATAACCTCACTCATACCATCCATGTGTGGGGCTGATATGAGGAGTGGAGGGGAACAGGATGTAATGTTGCGTGTTGACAAGAGTGGCAAAGGGTGGTACCGGATACCCGAAGATGTACCCTAGGACTCTTGTATTTATCTCGAATCTTTCCCTCTATTTTCTCAGTTCCTTACGTCTAACCACACGGTTCTCTCCTATCGATGCAACATGTGACCCTAATCTAACGCCGCGTGAGAGATCATGATCACATGGTATCTTTAGGGTATCGGTTGGTACGGGTGCACGTGGGGCCCATATGTTGATCCGCAAATCCTATGAGCGGGCACCAGGCGGTGGTCACGCTGCTGATTGATAAGGGCTCGTCAAATCTTCCTCCCAATGGACTCAGATCAGACAAACGAGAAACAAAGCTCTTGAAGCGGAGCGGTACGTACTCGCGCCCCTCCAATGAATCATTGGCGAACTGTTGAGCTGATCTTGGTGTCTTCAGAAACTTAAATGAGTCAGCGGGCATTGCTGTCTCATCGGCGTATAATTTATTTTCTCTGTTAAGAGATTGTGTTTTTTTCTGTGGGTGGAGTTTGGTCTTTGGAGGAGGGGGAGTGGATGGTGGCACACCGTGATGATATGTTGGTGGGCATTGGTAAAAGTCCTGTACAGTACAGTTTCTTGTTGCATGTTGGCAATTCGGACGTCTCGGCGTCGGCCCGAGCGTGAGAGTCAACCAAATAGCGTTGTATGCGGCTTCCTGGAATGGCCACGAGGAAATGTCCGAAGGAACCAGTTCCCCAACGCTTTTCTTTATTTTTGCTGTACTACAAATACGCTGAGTTCGGGATGTTTCGGCTTAGCAAGATTAGTGCTGAGTTTCTGGGGATGGATCTTGAGTGATACAGAAATAAAAGGGCGGGAAACTGGGGGAGTGCAAGGGGTTGACCGTGAGATTAAACCTCTCCAGGGAGGATTTCAGACACCAGATCTCAATATTCGACTTAGAATAATGCCTCCTGCGAGGATTTTCAAGGAGACCATACAAAGTTGTGATAACGAACTACCCCGAAAAAGTGGTGTTATCCAGGACAGGAAATTCCCGATCTTTTCTTCAATAGTTATATTTTATATTTGTAACTGGGTGAGTAAAACATCAACACCAGATACCGGTCATGACTACAGTATTACTAACTAGAACTAAGAAACAAGGAGTATTAATCCATCCAATCATACCCTTCAATTTTAACATGACATTTGACCACGCCGTTAGCAGCAAAGCGGCCACCCGCCCCACATCCTACACACCACGCCCCTGCTCTCCCCTCGGCTAATTGGACAGTCACCACCATTCTTCCTCCGATTTTACCCCCGCAGTATCCATGTCGTCGTCTTCCGATGGGCATGGAGAATTAACAGCGGATGAATCAAAGTCTTCCCCCTTAAACAGCTCTTGACGCTCGTCTGCATCTTCCTGCGAATAACCATCTTCTATATCTTGATCGTCCATCTCATCAAACTTTCTTCTACCCGGGTCTTCCTCATCTTCCCACCATCCTTCCTCGCACTCTTCTTCCTCCATCCTCGTGACCACCCTTCCATCCCTCATATCGTCTTTCGACGATGCTCCAATTATAATCGGATCTGCACCCAATCCCTTTCCAAACCCCTTATCCGTCTTCTCCTCCCTCCCGGCGCTCTTAACCCCAGTCCACCCAATCTCACCAAACCCTCTCACCCCCTCAATCTTCCCCTTCACTCTCACCCCCGCTTTCCCAGCACTAAACTCCATCTCCCCCCTAGTCTCCTCAATAGACGTTCCACAAATGTTTCCTCGCCACGTACATGGTACCCTACTCTGCTTTGCCATCGGCACCCAATCGAGGGACGCATGCGCGTCAATAAAACCGTGTAAAGATAGTTCGCCAACGACGATGCGCTCTGACTGCCGGTAGAGGCATAGGGAGAAGTCGCTGGTGTGACCGGAGAAGGTGGGACAGGTAACGGTGTAGTGGCCGAGCAGTTTTGTGATGAAGGGAGTGCGCGGTTTGGGGGGTGGGTTTGTAGCGAGGTTACGCGGGAGAGGTTTAGGAATCGAACGCTTGACGGTAAGTGGCTTTTGAGAGGGTTGTTTTGTCTTTGCGGACGCAGGCATCGCGGTTTTGAGAGCGGCGCGGCCTTTGATTTTGGCAGCTGAAGTTAATGACTTCTTCACTTTCTTCTCAACCTTCCCCTTTTTCCCCGTCCCTCCCCCACCACCCCTACCTTCAAACTCCGCCTTCAACCGCTTCTCCAGCTCCCTCATCTCAGCCGGCTGCATCCGAACCTTCCCATCAGTCACCGCCTTCTTCAGTCGCGCCTCGAGGTCGGATTTTGTCCCAGACAATGGCTTTAGCGCGTAATGTGCTAGCTGAGCTCTGAGCCATCTCACGGTGAGTTTGTCGGGTGAGAGGAAGCGCTTGAGGATTGTGGATTGTGTGCATCGCGGCTCGAGGTCGTAGAGGAGGCCTGATGTGGTGTAGGTGAATTTTTGGACGGTGGTGGAGGTGGACATTGTGGGGTGGTTGGGGATACGCGTCTGACATGGCAATAAGATTGGGTGTTGCGATGGAGATTAGACGATTAGTCAGCGTAACGAATGAGAGCGGTGCATGGTCACTTTTAGAATCAATGATAACAAACTTTCCCATGACAACCGTGCCGAAACTTGCTAGCACAATCACATGCTAAAAGATGCCAAGGCAAGTTTAGGCCAACCCCGCACAGGTTTTAAGTGACGACTTTGTATTTTTAATTGCACTGTACTTTTCTACTTATACCGTTTGGTATCCACCTGTACATGATATCATCCCGCCAATGGGTAGCATTATATTTTGGTGTGTCTTGCGATCTCAACCATCCCCGATATGCTTAATGAGGGTATAATGTGGATGCAATCCAAAGACTAGTGAACACAACAAGAAAAGGGTGAGCAATAAGCTGGCTTTTCTTCTCCAGCTGCAGCTTTCAGCGCGCCTGTCATAACTCTACGTTGTGCACATTAAATGTAATCTCATGATTACTTGTGGTGTCTCACCTGAAAACCTCAACAGCGGTTCAAATTGGCAACAGATCCGACAAATTAAATTCACGATTTTCTCGGTGATTCGGTAAGCCACCGGTCACATCTACTGTTCTAGTTCAAATTCGATACGAGTGTAACAAGTGATACAGGTGATTGAAGACTTGTTTACTTGAGTCTTTTAGTTTTTTCATGATTTATTTGACAGAATCTCGAAACAGCACGGAAGTCCTAGTTAAAAATAACTTAGAGCTGCCAGAAAGGAAATCTTGTCCAGGTATTACGATTCGGAGGTGCGAATATGGTTTTAGCTGGCTGGCAAGCTGTCTACAGCCTAACATGGTGTCTCTCCCAGGGAACAAAAATTAAAGAAATACTACTACGCGCATTAGACGACACTCCTGGCCAATCGCCAAATACACCAACGAGATAAAAAAGTGTCATGCGTAATCGACAGGCTTCTAAAAAACGAAGCATGCATGCCCCAAACAGCTTACGCGCATGAAACAAGTTTCTGATGAACCAGACCGGCGCTTCGAATCCCTGTAACACTAAAAATGAAGCTTGGGAACCAATCATTGAAGGTAGTTGAGCATTAATCTGCAGCATGTACTGCGCACATATGCTGTTATCATGCACTGCCACTTTGGTCAACGCGAGGCAACAGGGATCCATGTAACATTTGCCCATACAAAGACCCCGCCCGACCAACAAAAATTCCTCTCACGAAATCTTCCCCGGCAGTCCCGACAATGTCACTCACTGAAGAAGCTAGCGAAGAACGATCATGGCGAGCCGTCCGTATCTCTCAAATTCCTTCGAGCGTCAAGAAAGAGGAATTTTCAGATATTCTGAACAGTTTAAGCGAGAATGGTGTAAGGAATGTCCTTGGTTGGTCATATTGTCCTGATGCAACTACCTGCTATGAGGAGAAATTCAATGTCGCAACGGTTGTATTCCGGAAAGCACCACCGTGGATACTGAACTCTGGATACGGAACATGGGAAACTAAATCCGCCACATTCGCAGTTGACATTAATTTCCTTGGGCTAACGCCTTTGAGCAGCCCAATTCGGGAAGATATAATCGTGGAGTGAGTCCTACCTTTAAGCCGTTTTTCATATTTGCAAATAAAACTTTTGCCTAACAAATTTAAGTATTATTGCTGTAACTGGATTGGCTGGCCACGCATATGGATCTTGGCGCTCTCGAACCGAACCATCGATGTGGTTGCGCGACTTCCTACCAGATATGGTACCTAAGGCTCGAATCATGATCTACGGTTACGATACAAGGCTGGATGGAAGCAATTCCTACGCTTCGATAATAGATTTGGCAAATGGGTTTCTGCAGGAAGTGAAGACTGTGCGGGAAGCTCCAGATGTACGCAGTAATAAACCCATCGATAATGCATCGTTGCTTATGAGTTTTCAGGCCGCACGGAGACCATTGATATTCATCGGTTATAGTTTCGGGGGTTTGGTAATCAAACAAGTGGGTTGTCCCTACATACATTGCATTGTTTTGTTGACTAAATATGACTTTTATGAGCCACTCAGGCACTCGTCGAGGCAGCAAGGGGAAGCAAAAGCGATCAACAGGTTTTCAACTCCACCTATGGCCTGATATTTTTTGGGATCCCCTCTCGGGGGCTTGCGATTGAGAGTTTACGCACAATGGTCAAAGAACAGCCTAACCGAGATTTGGTTGAATATCTTGGAAGTTCATCAGTCTTCTTAGCTCATCTCCATGATGAGTTCTACCTTGAATTTACATTCGATGAATCGCGGATCATATCCATATTCGAAACCAGAACAACACCCACTGTTGAGGTATGAAAGTGTTACGTTATGCAAGTTTGGGTGGCGCTCATCAATTAACAGTGGAGAGATGGCTCTTGGCGTCAAACCGGGCCGGAGGTGGTGATGGTGCCGCAGTCATCCGCAATTCATCATTCACGAAATGACAAAGTTCACGATGTTTGGTCAATCAATGCGAATCACTCAGACCTGGCCAAATTCTCCAACCGTTTCGATCACAATTACAAGGTAGTTCAAGGACGTATCCGGGAGATGGTGGCATCTGCACCTGAGGCTATTCGAAGACGTATTGAGCGTATATCGTGCAATACTAGTACGTGATGTGTCAATGTATCACACGTAAATAGGGGTAGTTCTCATTATATCTATGTAACTACTAGGTGGTGAAAATAGCAGTGTTCCTAAGCGGCCAGGCCGGCCCTGGCCGGCCTTAGCGGCGGCTTTCAAATGAAGGCCGGGCCGGGCCTGCAGGCTTCTTGGCGGCCGCTTGGCGGCCGGCCGGCTTTTCTTGGCGGCCTGCAGGCTTTTCTTGGCGGAACTAAGCCTAAACGGAATATTTTGTTTGAAAGATTCTCTGCTGCCTATACTAAGAAAGTCTCCAAAGTACGAAATATAAACTATATCCAACTCAATCATCGTAGCCCTGCCATTGCCGTATTCCATCCATCAACCAGACCAAGGCTTATGCAGGCTGATGCAGGCCAATGCTAGTTTTTTAAATCACGTGCAGGCCGGGCGGCCGGGCGGCCGGCTTTTGACCCAGGCCGGGCCGGGCCGCCGCTAGCGCAGGCTTTCAAAATGGAGGCCGGGCCGGGCCGGGCCTGCAGGCCGCTAAAAAGCCTGCCGGCCGGCCGGGCCGCTTAGGAACACTGGAAAATAGATTGTCATATAGAATTCCTCCGCTTGTGCTAAAAATCATAAGTTTACTGGCCGGGCAAGGGAACTTGAAGCAATGCACAACTTGGCCTCCGAATACCAGCAGTATTCACCAGAGGCGCCTCCTCCTACATGGTCTTAGTGGAATTGGAAAGACTCAACTCACAATCGAGTACGCCCACAAGTACAAGGATAACTTCACCTCAATCCGATGGGTGAACTGCACGACAAAAGAAACGTGTTCCCAGAGTTTTTTGAGAATTGCCACAAATTTGGTCGCTTTTTATTCAACATCCCTGGACCACGAAAAAGTTGCTCAAAACCTCGGCTTGGTTGGAGTCTTGGATATGAATGGACAATTAGGTACTGACGAGCAACACACCGAGAGAATCGTCCAAGCAGTCAAGCGGTGGTTCACTCCACCCGAAAACCCGAAGTGGCTGCTTGTACTAGATAACCTCGACGTCCCCACCGTTTGGGATCCAAATATCATTCCTTCTTCTTGCCATGGCACGATTATTGTGTCAAGTAGAAGATCTGACTGGACTCAGTTCCCCAATGATTCCACCAGTCCGGACGGACCCAGTCTGGGGTAGGGCTCAGTCCAGTCCAGTCCAAACGGAAGGTTAGACTGGACTGGACCACAGGCTGCCTGTCTTGGACTGGACGGGCTTGGTCTGGACCAGTCCACACACGCTTACAATTTCGACATTGTTTCATAGTCAAGTATCACTGAAAACATCACTCATCCTCACATTTAATAACCACTCACCTCTGAATACCCACTCTGGGCGAAATTATGACAGATATTCGGTACCATCAAGAAATATTTCTCCCATTAAAAGACCGATACAGTGAGAAATATACCCTAACCCTAGACACAGTTTGTTTGTTTGTAATCATATTGCATTCGGCCGCTTGCGGCCATGGCATAATCCTAATCCTAAGCACTTCCACAGTTTTAGCCAAGGCCGGCCACAGGGCCTCAGCACCCCAGCCTTCCCTGCTTCCAAGTCGTACTTCTTGATCTCCTTCCCCCCAGTCCGCCTAAATTAACATACAATCTTTCCACCCTCCTCTGCCCCTCTCCCCACCTCCTCCCTATTCTTCATCACTGCTACCACCCTCCTCTGCCTCTGCATCGTCCCCTTCCCTCACCCCCGTTACTCTTCCCACGTCTGTATCAGCTAGAAACTCTAACACAGGCTTGACGGCTTCGTCTGTATCAAACACCTGAGATATTGGCACCTTCGTCCTTCCCTCTTTCCACTTGCACTTCACTTTCAACTTTTCCCAAAGGACGTCTTGCTGTCTCCTCCATTTCTTGCACCATTTGAAGAGGTGGTCCCTCGTCTGCCTCTTGTATTGGCACCACCAGCACTCTTGGCTCTGTTTCTTTTTGATTCTTTCTAGGTAAACCGCCGTGAGTCCATGGTGTCACGGTTGTGTCGAGTGAGGATCGCAGAAGGAATAAGGATCGATGAAGGGGAAAGGGAATACGAAGGAAAACAGGTTTCGATAGAAGGAATCAGGTTGTGTTGGAAGGAATCAGGTTTTGTTGATTGGAATCAGGTTTTGTTGGTTGCGTTGTAAATATGGCGTCATGGTTATGGCGTAGGCCGTGGGTTGAAAGGGTTGCGTACATAGTTGGGTGGAGTTAGGATGTATTTTGGAACGAGTGAGCAAAGGTGACGACGGTCGCGTTAACTGTATATAAGGATGCTGGATTTGCGGAGGATAGGTTTGTTCTTTACTCGTTCTCTAGTCTACAAAACAATCAATAAGCTTCGGCACCAACCTTTATTCACTTCGGTGATTCCGGATTTCGAGTCTCTTGCTTGTTACGCAGTACCCGCGATCACTGCACCACCGCACAATACCCACATCTTAGTTTGGTTTTTATAACCCCTAGAACTCCGAGTCTTGAACCCTTGACACATGGCCCACTTTTAACTGCAGATACCTTGATGCAATCGACTTTCTTGCGACACTCACTTCTGCTGCCATTTCTCTCTTTTTATTCATTCTGTAGACAGCCTTCTTGTTGAGTTTCACTTTCCACCACGCTTCAGTTTCCGTCCACTTTGCATCTGTAACCCTTCTCTGGATACTCGCGAGTGACATTCCTTTGTATCTTTCAGCAATAGCTTTGACCCTCCCTTGCTCCAGGGCTGCCGCTTTCGCTTCTTCGTCTGCTTTTTCATTTCCCTCCACCCCATCACGGGACGGCACCCATCTGTACACCACCTGGATGCCCTTTGCGAAGAGTTTGTGGTTGTGTTCGACCGTTTTTATGGCCACTCTCTGTCCTGGGCCCGGCTTTGTATGCTGGACTCTGTTTATCGCTGTGGTTGAGTCGGAAAAGATCGTAACCTTTGTAACCTCCTGACAGTCTGATCTGACCACCACCATTCTGACTCCTTCCGAGATGGCGTACCACTCCGCATCAAATACTTCTTTTTCTTTTTCCAGGTGGTATCTTTCACTCTCCCATTCTCCATCTTCTTGTTCCTTCCACACCACCGCGCAGCCTACTCTTCAATCATTGAGCCTCGACCCATCTGTCCAATACACAAGCCCATCACTAGTAATGTTCGCTTCCTTCAAGGCCTGTTTCTTTTCGGATATGATCACTTTCGCTTCAGCTTTGACCTCGTATTTTGGTAGAGTGTTCCGTTCCACTCTTCCCTTTATATGGAGGCATTTTCTCAATCTCTTTGCCAGGTTGCTTTCTCCTTCCATGATATGTCCTCCCCCATGACCATCTGGCATCTCGATTAATCATTTTGCGCATCGTCTTCGTCTATTGTTGAGAATCGATATCGCCGGTCTGAATCCTGCCTCTTGACAAGGGGGACTATCGGTGTTGTTTGGAACATTCCTGTTGTACCTCTCGCCGATTCGTTAATCAGCTTTTGCAGGTCCTGTTCCCTTCCTGTCTGATTGTCCCACCACAGTTCTGACCTGTATAGAGCCACTGACTGAACTGCGGCTGTTTGAATCTTTCTGGCGTTTGCCGGGTTTAGCCCGTGTTTTCCGGTTATGCTTTTGACCCTGCCTTGCGCTTTTCTTGCTTTTGCCATGACGACCTCGTGGTGGTGTTGGAACCTTAGCTTTCGATCAAGCTGTACTCCTAGCCACCTGGTCGGTTTTTCGTTGAACGCAATTCTGTTTTCGTTTTCTCCGATCCTGACTTTCTGTTTGACATTGGATCCTTGGTGATTTCGTTTTTTGGAGGAAAGTGTCGCTTCTGTTTTGTCAATGTCGAACTCGACTGCATTTTCTTCTGCCCATTTTCTTGCTCCGCTTGTGCACCTCTGCATCCTTTGCACGCACTGGGTGACATCATCTCCCTCCACTACCCAGGCCACATCGTCAACGAAGGAGAGAGCCAGCGTGCTTTCAACACTTTTTTCTATCTTCTCGAACAGTTCTGAAATGTATATGACGAACAGAATGGGTGAGATTGGCGATCCTTGGGGAACCCCCGTAACCACCTCCATAACCTCTCCCTCTCTGCCGTCCATTCTCATGGCCACTTTTCTGTCTGACATAAAACTCTCCACCCACCGACACACATCTGCTTCGAATCCCATGTCTTCCAATCTCTTGATCAAGTTTCCCCTCGCTACGCTCGGAAAAGCTCCCTTCACATCCATCAACAATGCTGCTGCAATTTTCTTCTTTCCCCACGCCTCCTCTGCTTTCTGTACCATCCTTCCTACCGTGTCCATTGCTGATCTCCTTTTTCTGCATCTGTACTGGCCATCGTGAAGTGGTTGTTTCCGTTCGCACTCGTCTGCGATTTTTGTTGCTACAACTTTTTCGACGACCTTCCCCAAACCGTTTTGGCGTGCGATTACCCTATACGCCTTGGCCAAATGATAATTGGGTTTTCCTGGTTTGGGTATCACTACTCCTGTTGCCGACTTCCATTCCTTCGGATGATGTCCGAGTCGTAATGCTGTTTGAACCAGGGCGATTATTCTCTCCTCGTCCCATTCCCACAATAGTCTGATCGCCTTAAAGTTTAATCTGTCTGGCCCGGCTGCCTTTTTGACACTCTGCTCAAAGATTGCTGTGCAAACCTCTTCCCTTTGTATTTCCAGATAGGTGAAGCCTCAATCTCTCTTTGCTTCTTTGGTAATTCCTTCCAACGGCCTCGGGAATCCTATCTGCTTTATTATTTCTGCCTTTTCTTTCCAAGAGGTGACCATCTCTCCTCTCTCGTTTACTAAGGCCTTGACCGTCTCTTCTCCTTCCGGGCCTGTGGACCATAATGCTCTCCACACCTGATCGTCTTCCGCTTGCTGCAGAAAGGTATTCCATATATTCCTCTTTTCCGCCCTTATCGTTTTTTGAGGATCTCTTCTCGCCGCTTTCACTCTCACTTCGTTCGATCTCCCTGCTCGTCTTTCTCTGTTTCTGAACCCTAATATCCTCCTCTTGTCTTTTATGACTTGGTTCCACCATCTTTTTGATCTCGCACATACTCTCAGTTTCCTGGCTTTCCGATTCAGCACTTCAACTAGAACTTCTCAAATTTTGACCGCTTCCTCTTCCAACTCTGGCATCGTGCTCTCTTCTGACAAGATTTCTCTCCCTTCTATCAGCTCTTTCCACATCTCTTTTGCTTCCTTTAGATCCTTCTCTTCCATCTTGTCTATATTCCATCCCATTACTTCGCTGCTGGTTCTGCTCTCCTGAAGTTCCTTCCCCCACCAAACCTGGATCATCATGTGATCGGACAGCGTTGCGTCGTCGTCGTCTGTAAGTGTTTCAACCATGAGGTCGTTACACACTTCTCCTTTTGCTAGAGTAACATCAATTATTGATCCAATTATGCTGCCATCCCTAGCGGTGTGGCATGTGTCTTCGTCGTCGTTCATGACCTGCAGCCCGTAATCTTGGATCAGGCTTTCGAGGAAGATCGCGTCTTTTCGTTGAGTGCACCTGTCATTCCATTCTTTGCTGTGGGCATTCCAGTCTCCGCACAACACGACGTTTCTTGCTTTCATTATCTCTCTCCAGTTCGCCGATCTCGCTGGCCTTGTTGTTGACCTGATGTTATTTTCTTGGTAGAGTTGGTCATAAACGTTGACCAGTCTGACTTTTTGTTTTCGCTCGTCCGTGATGTCGAAGACCTGGACGTCTCCTTCCCCTCCCAGGCTTGCCACTTCATCGACCACAACCCTGGTATCTACCCTGATTGCTGTCATTGTTCTCTGTCCTCTAACGAACTTGTATCCCGGGTGGCTGGTTCGGTACTCATCCCCTCGTCCTTGATACGCCTCTTGCATTACCACCAGATCAGCCGCCCTTTCTATTCCCTTTTCAATCGCCAACAAAGTCCCCTCTCTACTCCTCACGCAATTTTGCTGTACGACTTTCACCATTGGGATTCTGTGATCGGCTTTTCTGGTGCTGACTGCGTGGCCAGTACTTGCACCTCAACATCTTTTCCTTTTCCTTTGTCGATAGATTGTTCCAGCCCCGCCTTCTTCTCTGCTTCGTTTATGCTGGGTGCTCCATCTTCTCTAACTTCTTCCTTCCTTTCCTTATCTAGCTGTTGTCCGGTGACCTCATTTATCCTGGCCCGGCTCCGGTCCTTCCAGCTGGTTCGTTCTTCTCGAGCCTTCGCGATCGCATCCCGTTTCTTGAGGCATTCATTGCTTTTGGCGATGTGTGCCCCTTTGCAGTTTGCGCACTTGATGTCGTTGTGGTTATAGTTTTGTCCTATCTTCGCTTTGCATCTTACCACATTGCACTGGTGTTCTTCCGTCCTGCGAGTCCCCGCGCACAGCATGCATCTGACCATTCCTAGCCTTCCGCATTTTGAGACGTGGTGTCCCCAGCCGCAACAACTTTCGCAGAAGGTATCTGGGCCTGAATTGACGTAACGTTCCACTTCGTGCCACACTCCCGCTGCTCTCAATCTTTTCTCCAAGCATCTCTGAGCCATCTTCTTCCCTTTGATGGCAAAGACCACCGACAATGCCTGCTTTTCTCCATTCCTCTTTTTCTCTCTAATACTCGCCACCCTTTCCATCCACCTGATTGTCATGGGAATAATGACTCCTTCGTTTTCTGCATGGATTTCTTCCCTCAACTTTTCCAATCCTCCCGACCTGTTTGCCATATACTGGTCGAAGTTAATTCCGTGCATCTTTACCCTTTCCCAAGTCTCATTCCTTTCGATGTCAATGATTGCTCGGTCCACCTTTCTCGCTGCTGTGATGATGATCTCTCAAAACGCAATTAGCATATCTGCTGACGTGTTCTCCCTTGCCAATGCCGTAATAGATCCCCTCATATTTGTTGAAATCCCCGTCATTCTGATGTGTGCTGGGACCTGTCGCGCTCAGAGTGCTCTGTTGACTTCGGATACGATCTCCGTGTCCTTCTTCAGGGAAACTGGGAAGCCGTTGTTCCTCCTGAACGTGATTCTCCTGTTTTCTAACGTGTTTTTGTTAGTGGGTATGGGTTCCAGGCCACTCACCTCCTTCTTCTCTTCTTTCTTTTCCTTCTTTCTTCCTACTACCTGGAATCCTGCCTCATCCTTCTTGTTTTGTCCTGCTACCGACGCCGCCAATTTCTCCGCGTAGGTCGCCTTTCTGACTTCTGGCTTCTTTGGCTGCTGTTGCTGTGGTGGTGCGGTTGCTTTGTGTGACTCCCTCCTTTCCCTTGGCTCCCCCTCCTTCTTCTGTTCTGCCTTCGGTCCCTTGGGGCATTGTCCGGTGCCTTGCTTCCCTGGGTTTTCGGTGGCGCGATGAGCATAGGTTTTGCCTTTCCCTTGAGTTGAATCATTCTTGGTACCGCCGGTGGTACTGGTGCCTGTGCCTTTGCCATTGAGTTTTCGATTGCCACTGACTCTGGCTCCGTTCCCCCAGGCGCAATTTTTGGGGCGTGTTTCGACTCTTCTAATCCCAGTTTGTCAATTTCCATTTCTAGGGCCTTCTCGACATGCTCCTCTACTCTGGCCCCCTGTTCTTCGCTTGTCTCAATTTCCATGTTGGTGATTTCTAGGGCCTTCTGGACTCCCCTGCAAACCACCTCCTTCTTTCTTTCAGTATTGTCCTTCTCTCTGTTATCAATCTCTTTTTGCTTTGCTTCGAAGAATCCATACATTCTGTCACAAAGCATGTCTGCCATCTGATTCATCTTTCCCTCATCCGGCCTCTCGTTTTCTTTACTGAATTTCCCGCAGAACGCTAGGATCTGATTGAGCTTGTTGTTCATGTCCTGCATCTGCCCCTTCGTTTCGATATACCTGGCGTCCATCGCCATTTTCCAGCTCGACATTACCATCCTATGCTCCTTGGCTCTGCCTTCTTTCTCTGTTCTCAGTACCACCCAATCTCTGAGCGCCCCCCACTCGGCTTTTTCTCCTTCTGCCAATTGGATCGCCTTCTCTTGCCATTCTCTGATATTGTCCACTTTGCCGATCAATTCTTCGATCTTCTCTTTCTGTCCGTGATTGGACTGATCTTCCCACTGTTTGTGCCAATTGGGGCCTGCTCTCGGCTTGCGTGGCGTGGTGGTAAACCTTATTGGTTGTCTTGGTTTGGCACTTGCCTTCCTCTCATAGGCTAGCGCAGTTGGTGACTTCATCTCTTCGTCACTTTCGTTCTCGTCGCTTTCGTTGTCCCAGTCGTCACCCTCCATGTTCCGATTCTTCAGGGTCAAATCCATTCCCATCCCCCCCTCCAGCTGGGTTTCCACCACTTTGCTTGAGGATGAGGCTTGCTGAAATCTTTGTATCAGGGCGCCCGCCGTTTGCTCCGAGTGGGCTCCGAGGCCTCCCATCGCAGTGGTGGGGATGATTTTGAGACGAGGCTTCCACCTGGGAGTACTTTCGATGGAGGAGAGAGGAGAGAGGTCGGTACCCTAGACACAGTGCTGGACTGGTCCACACTAGTCCAGTCCAGTCCAGTCCTGGTCCAACAGAATTGGGGATTGGTCCGATCCCGGTCCAAAAATTACTCGGACTGGACTGGACTGGACGTGGACGGACCCGGTCCGGACTGGCCCATTGCTGGACTGGTGGAATCATTGCAGTTCCCACTACTAGAAGTAGCCGAATGAGAGCAATAAGATGGATTATTGTTGCTTCTTAAGTGTGCACGGCTAGATAATAGCTGCAGCTCTGAAGGAAAGCTATCAATCTTATCCTTCCTTACAATGGTATCTGCTGACTGGTGTATAGATAAAATATCGGCTACAGAATTAGCGAAAAAACTTGACTACTTTCCCCTTGCCCTTGATCAGGCGGGATCGTATATGGCCGTTCGGAACATGTTACCAGGAAAGTACTTGAAGATTTATAGAAACAATTTTGCTAGGATTTTCCAGTAAAGGTCGCAAGATAGCGCCTACCAAAACTCGGTGTTTACCACATGGGTCATTTCATTCAAGGCCATTAAAACCCAAACCCCAAGGCTGCGGAATTATTGTTATTGTGCTCATTCCTTTCTAACGAGGATATATGGGATGGTATGCTGTGTCATGGTTTGGAGTTACACGAAGATGGTAGAACTAGTGCTACGAACCATTGAACCTAGCTGATTGGTTTTTTTCACCAGATATTGACTTGGATGATCAATTGCGCTCAGTGTTCCTAAGCGGTCAGATCGACCGCCCGGTAATCTGTAGATTCGCAGTCCGGTCAGATGCGGTCACTGTTTTGAAAGCTGCCCTTGGCATAGATCGGCCTGGTTTCATGTGGTAGATATCTAGCCTATTCAATTAGCCTGTAGATATCTAGCATATCTTCAGAATCTGTGAATATCTATGCTAAGGAAGATTTCTGAAGATGACTGGCGCTTAGAGAAGATATTTATAGATATCCATAGTTATCTAGAGATATTTGTAGTTATCTAGCGCTGGGAGAGACTAAAGATAGATTTGCGGGTAGTATATATACAGCTAAATATCCTTCTGATAAAAGTAATTCAATTTCACAATCTATTCATTCCATTGGTCTATCTATCTTATCCCAGCTTCGCTTTATACTCCCACCAATTGATTTCTTATCAATGTCTTTCCCCAGTACTATTGCAGATGAAGGTAAATTTCAAAGCCAAAGTACTATTCCAGAAACCTTCGGCCTTGACTTTGGTTACAATGATGATGCTATAAGTATTTTGAGTTCTGCTCCCAGTGGGCTATTAACACCTACAGTTGGAAGTAACCCAGAGACAATGGTATGGCCACTCTCTTTCTGGTAGAAGACATCTGAGAATTATGTGCTCTATTAACCTGATATATATATAGGAAGTACATGAGATGATGGAGACCTTGATCTAGTGAATATTCCACACTATTTTCAATCCAAACATAAAATCCGCTCAAGGTACTGTTGGTTACCATGCACAGGAATAGAGTACCAAGAGAAAGGGAAGTGGCGCGGGAGATGTGCCAGATGTAGGTTCTTCAAATTTATGATCTTTCTATTTAACTAATATGTGCATAGGTACTACTGTTAAAGCCCCTACATATACCGATGGATCAACAAGCAATATGAACCACCATCCAGAATTCGATCATGGTGTTATCAAGGAGCAGCCATATGGTGAAAAATCAGATACCGGTGTGAGAAATACAACTACCGACAGTGCTATTCGTGCTGCATTTGCAAAATCAATTCAACGTCTTCAATTCAATGCGGACCAATTCAAAGCCTTACTTATTCAATGGATATGCTTTAATAATATTAGCTTGCGAGTTGTGGAACAGCCTACATTGCGTTTACTCTGATCTTACTAAATGGCATGTGTAAGTTAATCTCTAGATTTGAATAATATAAATGTTTTCTTTCATAAAACTAATCCGTTTGTTGGTCTTCTTCGTATACAGCCATTTCAAGTACCCTCCCTGTATGTGCTGATACCATACGCAACTGGATATTCATCCAGTTCCAGGAATCACAACATCATATTATTGAACAGTTCAAGACTTGTGATCTTCCAGTACACTTCTGTTTTGATATGTGGACTTCTCCCAATCACCAGGCTTTCTTTGGCTTGGTTGGCCACTGGATTGATTCAATTGGCGTATTGCAATGTGCCTGACTTGGTCTAGAACGATTCAAAGAGGCACATACTGGTACAAATCAGGCTGCCGTTATCTGGAACATCATCAATCTGTATGAGTTGCACCATTGAATAGGCTATTTTACCACTGACAATCCAAGAAGAGTTAAAAATAAAAGGCACAAACCGGATGACAACAGAATTGGATCTAGACGAAGACAATCCAGATTTGGTTACTTTAGACGAACTCTCTGTTGATGGCTGGGAAGACGTCACAGTCATCTTTGATATTCTTCTTCCATTTAGTACCGGGTTACTCCAGCTCCAGGGAAATGGAACAGATAGTAGTAGACAAAATGGATTTATTGCAAATGTCATACCCGCAATGGACGAATTGCTAGTACACCTCAAACGAGCAAAGAACCAGTATACAGACCAATCAGTATATAGTATACATATTATCACATCTATAAATCTAGCCTGGGGGCTTCTTGACCGCTACTATACCAAGACCGATATGCTACTAGCCATGCATGCAGCAATTGCTCTTCACTCCGATATGAAGTTGAAGCATTGCACAGAAGAGTGGTTCGAACACCCTGATTGGGTAGCCTTGGCACAAGACAATTCAGTTCAAATTTTTGAGAATTAATTTCGTACTGAAGATATCAATTTGAATCCTCTAGGCGGAAATATCTCCGCAAGTCCATAAGGGCCTTCTGCGGATACGGTGCCAATGTGGCGAAGATAGAAAAGAGTCCGATTGGAAATGGATGATCGTTAAAGTGATCAATTCCAGCGATTTCAAATGGCCATTGTAGAAGAAGAAGTTACTGATCTCATACATTATTGGAAAAAGCGTTTGGACTCCCCACACTGGCATCAATTGGCATAAATGACTGTATGCATGCACTCAATTCCGGCCATGTTCTCTGAAGTGGAGAGAGTGTTGAGTAGCTCGAAAATTCTCATTTCTGACCGCAGAAACAAATTGGGAGATTCAGATATCCAGGCTGTAGAATGCTTGACATCGTGGCCGAAAGCTGGACTTGTTAAAGCGGAGGAGATCTGTCAGGTTCAGGAACTACTTGTTGCTCTTGAGAAGAAGCAGGCTGCCGTACATGCTTCAAGTTAGTGGTGGGTTTTATGGATCTTCGGGAGTGGAAACATTGAAAAGAGGTTGGGGATCCGTAGATATCTATAGTCTGGCTAGATAAATTGCTGTAGATATCAATCAATTGATAAACAGGCTAGATGACCGCTGAAAAAGCCACCCTTGGCACAGATCGGCCCAGTCGACCCCTGAATCTGACCGATTGGACCACTACGGATCCCTGATTGTGCTTGCTCTTCTCGCATTCGTTGGCCAAGCGGAAGGATGCCCCCGACAGCTTCTATATTCATCCTGTGGTTCATCAATGGGCACGTGAGCATCTCCCACCCACGAACAGCGTGAACAGGCAAATAATGCTATAGTACTGGTGGGGAGGATGAGTGAATATTCCGGCCAGAGGAAGATACAGCAGTGGGCGACTGAAGTGCGAATCCTGATACATATTTCTGTCCTATAAAAGTTGACGGAAATACCTAGGGCATGATTTAAGAACACTAAACAATATTTGATGCTTCATTACATGCATGAAATTTCTTTGAGTTGTTTCCATCAGGGCAGGTGGAAACAGGGCGAGGAGCTGAGGGAGCTAGTCATGGAGGCGAGAAAGAGGGTACTTGGGCTGGACCATCCAAATACCATGGCCAGGGCCCAGCATGAGCTACCTTGCATGTGCAATTTTGGAATAGGGGAGGTGGAAAGAGGTAGAGGATCTGGGGGTGCATGTTATAGAGGCGAGAAAGAGGGTGTTTGGGCAGGTCCATCCGGATAGCTTGACCAGCATGAGCAGCTTTGCATGTGCAATGTCGGAACAGGGGAGGTGGACAGAGGGAGAGGATTTGGGGGCACAGGTCATGGAGGCAACAAAGAGGGTACTTGGGCAGGACCATCCAAATACCTTGGCCAGCATGCACGTCCTCACATCGATCCAAAGGAGGCAGAGGATGTGGGAAGAGGCAGAAAAGCTGGGGGTACAGGTCATGGAGGCGAGAAAGAGGGTGTTTGGGCAGGACCATCAAGATTCCTTGGCCAGCATGAACAATTTCGCATCAACCTATGGCTGGCAGGGGAAGTGTCAAGGTTTCAAGGCTTGGAGTTCTATGGGTTATAAAAATCAAACCAAGATTTGGAATCGCAAGTATTGCAAACAGGACAAGCAACTTGAAATCCTGAATCACAGAAGCAAACAGAGATTGGTGCTGAAGCAATTGATTGTTTTATAGACTAGAGAACAAGTGAAGAGCCAACCAATCCTCTGCTAAATTCTTCTCCTGATATACAATAAATGTGACTGTTGTCACTTTGATTCAATTGTTTAAAGTATATCTGAACCTTACTAAAATTTGTACACCTTCTTTACAACTGCCACATTCACACCATTGTTGCATGATTGGCCTCATAATATAGTCTTTCGTAATTATTCGTAAGCTGTCTCCATTTCCTTGAATGCTGATCACCTCCCTGAAAGTCTTTTTGTTATTTTCGCAATGCATAAACCTGTTTCGATTCTCTCAAAGCCTATTTCCTGCCAAACAAATATAACCACCCCTCAATGATTATCATTTGGTCACTGTGTCTCACTGTATACAACTGTGGCAGCAGCTCTCCCTTCCAGACATGATTTCCTATCAGTTTGTTGATCCAGGCTTGCCAGGTTGTTCTGTGTGAGATGTGTCAATGACTTAAAGACTGCCCAAGTTGATCCCAGGTTCCCAGCTTCATTTGTTATACTGCTTCCATGTAACCAGATATTGAAGCTGCCTCCTGAAAAGTCTTGAATTGTCGATTTACTTGACCTCATATTTCTCCTCCACATTGATAATTTTGGGAGGCAGTGGTTGGATCACATGTCTGGGGATGGAATCATTTGCTGTCTTTGATAATATGGATATTGGTTGAATTGGATGGAACTGAATATCTAATATATAGGCCCATGGACTGACAATTTCAAGAATTTTGTAGGGTTCTATATATTTCCAGTGCAGCATCTTGCCGGGTCTTTGAGTTCTGATATTTTTGGTGCCCATCTATTTGAAATCTTTTGCTTTCTAGCCTTGTCTCCTGTGGCAGTTCTTGTGTGCTTGAATTGCTTGTGCAATTGTTATTTTGGCTCTTATTTGATTGAATACCTCCGTCATTATTATTTCTGTCTGTGTGGTGTTGACATCTGGAATGTCATTATTGTTGAGGACTGGGTGTTGGGCAAAGGTCATTCTAAAATGAAATCTGTAATTCGCAAAAAATGGTGAGTAGTTTATTGGTTCAGAGTAGTTGGTATTTGATGTGAACTCTGTTATTGGGAGCCATTGTACCCAGTCATTCTGTTGATAATTGATGAATGCTCTGAGGTTCTGTTCCATGCTTGCATTGATTTGTTCAGTTTGGCTACCAGTTTGAGGATCAAAAGCTGTGGATAGCTTCCCTTCAACTCCTAAGTGTTTGCATATGTGTTTCCAGAATTCTGACGGAAATTGAAGTCTGCAATATAATACTACCATGTCTGATAAGTTGTGTAGTCTGAATGCCTTTCAAATGAACATTGTTCCAAGGTTTTTTCCATTTGTACTTTCATGTCATGGAACCAAATGTTTCATCTTCAATAGTCTGTCTACCACTACTCATTTGGTGTTGTATCAGTTGCTTTCTGGACGTTCTACTACAATGTCCATATTGAAGTCTTTCAAAGGCTGTTGTGGCACTTCCAGCGGTTTCAACCATTCATGTGTCATCTCGGTTTGAGGTTTGCCTTGTTGACAGATGTGGAAATATTGCACATACCGATCCACATCCTTTCATATTCCTACCCACTGATAACTTCATTTCAGGAGTTCAAAGATTTGGGTGTATTCATTGTGGCCTTCGACTGGAGAATTATGATGTTCCATGATTAGGTGAATCACTGTTTTGTCTGTTGTTGTGTGAATATTGGTCACATCGACACAGAGTCCTTTGCTGCTATCATATGGGCTGTTTCACCATACATTGTGGATCCAATATCATAATTCATCAGTGCTGATTTGTTTGTATTGTGGGCTCATTACCTTGGTGAATGTTACTACTCTTCATGTTCATATGTCTTTCTCAAGATTTACTGATTGCGAAACACCTAGCCAGTTCGCAGTGGGGGCATGTACAATTACGCTCGATTTTCCCCATATGTTGTCATCGGCTATCACTCAGCTCAGATGCCTGAGCCAGTCCGTTCGGATGACTAGCAAACGAACATCTACATCTTCGATAAAGCAACAACAGCTTGTTAATGGCAATGGTTGCTTCTGCTCTGAATGGCTGATGACAGACGGACTGCCAACACACAGCTAAATGGCATCTGCCAAGAAGCTGACGCTTGCAAACGACAAACGAACAGCCGGCAAACAACTGAATGGCGCCAGCCAAAAGCCAACGACTGCTGGAGGCCTCAGAATACGGGCCGACTCGGATCAGCAAAGCTGCTCGCTATCGAAAGAAGCCTATTCGTCAGCAGATCATCAAATCGAATGAATACCACTGGTACTGAGCCACAAGCCCGCGAGCTGGATGTCATGCAGGGTACCAAGGGTTTGATATTTATCTAATGACAATAAGGACGATAGAGGATTGAGCGATGGATGACCACGGTAGTTGCGAATGAGTGGGCATTGGTTTGAAGGCAGTCCAAGGCAGCTACAGTGCTAGAGCTCAAGAGAAAAGTGTAGATAGATGTATTTGTTTGAAGCGAAGACGAAGGTATAAAGACCTTGGGTTCTTTGAGGGCAGAAAGATATCAATCTTCTCAGTGAAGAGAACAAGCCTGAACAGTATCCGCATTGAAAAGCCATTCTTTTCGTTCAGAATCTTTCAGAGGTTTCACATCATGAACAACCCTCGTACCCTATCTTCAAAGCAGCCCCGAATGAAGTACGGATACTACTTTGACCAGGGTAAACCTGAAACGAAGCTTCCGATGTTACAGATTTGAATACCATTTGGTGTGTTCTTTCTGCCCCCCCCTTGAGAGGAATATGTCCTGGAATTCTAGTAAGTGCATCCGGCATCTGGCATTGCTTCCCTGGTCTATATATAATTTTGAAATTGAATCTTCCCAGGAATTTAGACAATCGATCTAAGAATGGTCATAGGGTGTCATTGAAGAATTCCTGGACAGATAATAGTGTGTTGGTTACTTCAAAAGGTATTACTAGTGATGCTAACCAGCCTTAACGTATGTCAAGGTTTCAAGGCTCGCAGTTCTAGGGGTTATAAAACCAAACGGAAAGTGCAGTGATCATGGGTACTGCAGAACATACTAGAGACTCAAATTCCGGAATCTCAGGAGTGAACAGAGATTGGTGCCGAAGCTATTGATTGTTTTGTTGTAACACCAGTAGCGTCACTCCAGGTTTACCCCGTCAAAGAGTATCTGTACTTAATTCGGGACTGCGTCGAAGGTCGGTTAGGAGCTTCACTTGGGATGTGAAAATCACTAAAAGATTCTGAAAGAAAAGAATAGGCTTTGTCCAATGCGTATATTATTAAGGCTTGTTCTCCTTGCTGAGAAGGTTGATGCATTTCTACACTTGAAGAACCAAGGACTTTATATCTTCGTCTTCGCTTCTAACAAATACTTCTATCTACGCTTTTCTCCAGAGCTACAGCTCTATAACCGCCTTCTGACTTCCTTCGAACCATTGCCCGTTCCTTCGCCACTACCGCAGCCGCCATGTCTTGATTCTCTATCATCTTTATTTTCATTGGATTATAATC
>WHVE01000452.1:0-109552 GCA_015178995.1 Trichophaea hybrida | reverse complement strand
CATCATTAAATTATACTCAAACCAATGGTGTTCTGTATAACTGGAACTCTGAGACTTCATTATTGTTTGATTGTAACTCTGAATATATTCAATTTGTTCAATTCAAATATAAATCTTGGCATATATTCATTGCAGTATTTAGGATTAATACTATTCCTCCATAAAGGCTATTATAGTATACAGTTTTCTTTATTTCCTAGTTGCTATCCTAATGTCACATACAGTAGTTGACAAAAGAACATTTGTATTCAATGATCCTTATATCCAGTGAGTTCAAATTTTTTTCCCAATATCTATGATTAATTATTTCTGAATAACAGCTATTAATATTTCAATTCAATAGAATTTGAAAATATAACTTGTACCAGTTTATGATAATCAATTGTAAGACTGTTTTTTTCAAATGAAGAAAGTTATAGTCTGTGGTTTAATTTGTTTTCCAGTCACCACTATAATACTATTGAAATTCAACAAAAGGAAACTATTGATGCATATTGGCAGTGTTTTCTCATATTCTGAATGCTTTTACACATACCTAGTCACTAACTATTTTCTATCAGCATTACTAGTATACAGAATTTGGTGTATTTGAAATATGAAAGTATATACAAGTTTAAACCAATATATTGTGTAACTGTAATATTCCTACCATGATGGTTATAGTATACAATTTGATCCATTTGATTACTATATCTGTAATACCATTTATAGTTGCAGGCAGAAACCAATTGACATTGATTGATACTTACTTTAAGCCATTGCCAATTTTTGCACCCTGTGTTGTATTTGTGATGCTATCTTAATTATGGTATCAATATATTCAATTCAGTCAATTTTGGATTTCCATCCTTGTATATATTTATGATAGCTTATTGAACAAGTTTCTGTCCCCAATAAAAACAGTTGTAGTTTGAGATTTAATCTATTATGGGTTACAACTCAAATACCACATTCTGGTATGGGTGTACTGAGTGAGGATTGATGGCAAAGTGATAATTGATGAGGAATAGAGATCAATGCACAGTAAGAATGAAATCAGGTTTTGAATATAATAAATCATATTTCAAATGAAAAGAATTAGGTTGCTCAGTGAAAGTATGAATTGTAATGAAGTAGTATACTAAAGAGAGCAGGATTTGGAATGCAATATAGAAGAAGTAAATTACGACATTATACTATGTATTCAGTAGCAGATAGATTTCTTTCTTTACTCATTTTCACTTCTACAAAGCTGTTCAATAGTTTCAGCTTGCCTCTATTTCACTCTTGTGTCATTCTGGATGGAATCTTTTGCATACAGTTTTCACTGTATGAGTTACAAATTATTTTGACTCTTTAGCCATCCAGCTTTTGGTTTTATAATTCCTAAAACCCCAAGCCCTGAATTTTGACACCTGAAGGCCTGAATTCTTGGCAGAAAAATGAGTATGAAATCAATTCATTGGGAAATATGTATAAATCATATAAATGTGCCACTACCCTGACCACAGAAGTTCTTTGGATCCTATATACTGCAATATTCATTGTACTGTATTTCGATCCATTAGCAATTTCAAAAATTGATTGATTATATTCAATTTCTGGCAACAAAGATACATAGTGGATTTGTGGAACCTTTGCAGACTCAAGAATGCGGATATTTTTGGTATTCAGTATTATTTTGATTAATAAAATACTGCTATTTGCTAGCTGCAATCAATTTTGTACAAATTGATATTAAGAGATAGATCCAAGTTATTCAAAGCCAAGGGTAGGAAAAGCAACTGAGGGAATGACCATTTGGTAAGTTCCGATTATCGTATATATTTATGACAAAAAATTAAAAATATGTAGCAGTGGGTCCAAAATATACTGGAATAAAACAACTTTTATCTGATATGATATTGTCAATACCAGAAATTATTAAATTCATTTTGAAATCAATATTGGGTGGCATTAAATCTTGTGATAGCTGTGTGGATATATCATATTCGAGAAAAAAACTAAGGTTCAATATCAACTATGATATTTATTTTTGACCATTAAAAAATACACCCAGTTATATATATCAGCAGTATAGTCAGAGAGGTACAGCATATCAAGATTGCAGTAATCAATCAGGACATTATATTGTAAATAATCATAGTTGATTTCACAGCATTTGGTCAATAGAATACTCTCATAGAAGCCAATAAAACGAAGGACTTCATTGGATATCCGATAGAAATACCAGTGTAGTAAAACAAGAATCAAATCACACAGCTGCATATGCCAATTACCACCTCAGCAACAACTATTGGAAGATGCTGAGACAGAATTACTATACTGATAAGCAAAGGACATGATTTAGGCAAAAAGAAAATAAATACAAACAAGGAATTGATATTGATATAATACAAGTATCATGGTTGAACAGAGTGATCATCTATGGTAGGGTGATGATGTATTCTTTACTAAGGCTAAAAGTATGACGAGAAAGAAATCAGATTTCGAGCAGAGATTAAAGCACAATGAGAATGAAATATGGATTCGATTCAGGTTTCACTGCAAACATAGATATCGTAAAAACTCTGTGAACAAAGACAGCAGAAGTTCAGATTTCTTATGGAATGAGTGAATTGCTGTATATAAACAAAGTATTAGGTGGAGGATAAGTTTCTTTCTTTACGTGTTTTCTCATCTATAAAACAATCAATTCGCTTGGCTTTCACTTCTTTCATATTCGGTTATTCTGGATCAGGTCCATTCTATACCGTCTTCATTTCTTTTGCTACAGGCTATTATTGATTGTTTGATTCTTCATTCATTTGGTTTTTGTAATGTCTAGAACCCAAGCCGTGAACCCCCGAAAACTAAGCCATGAATGATTGACAGAAGAACAAGTCTACAATCGATTCAACTGGTTATAAATTGTGTTGATGTGTTGATATCCCCTCTGTTCAGGCTGCAATCATTGTCACCACATCAGTTATGTTTCCTGCTATATTTTTAAATCCACAAGCGATTTTGAAAACTGTCTGGTTATCTACATTTATGGGAGATGAATTTGTGTATCTGACTTGTGGACCTGTCGAAGACCTACAAATCCAGATATTTTGAACAATCGGTGCTACTTCCAAATGCATGAGTGAGGACGAAAGGACCTGCGACTGTATTTATTCTTCGCATTGTTCTCAAGCAGAAGGAGATCCCGATTACAATCATCCAAACCCAACCATCCACTGTAACCACAGAGCAATTCAGAATTGGGCCGTCACATCAACCTGCAACCTTGGCATAGAGGAATTTGATCCTTCTTTTGATTGCATTGAAGAACAAATCTTTGTATACTGCTCACTTTCAATTATCGACTTGAAATCCTTCGTGCTTTGGTACATAGCCCGATGGCAACCAAATACGCTAGTTTCTTATCGGAAATATAATGTATTGATGCCGATATACAAGATCGAAGCAAATGAAGAATGTTGTTTAGTCAATATAACAGATTGACAGTGATTTGCCATTGGACATTAATGTGCTTGAACCCTACATCTTCCTGCCAGTATGATAGCTCTGGCAACAACGATTGTGGAATAAATTGGGAAATCAATGGCCAGTGGGAATATATTGGCGACAATTGCATTGAGGAAATATGCTTACAACCAGGGCTGAGGTGCAGTATCAACAACTGCTTACATCAAACACCTTATAAAAATGCAAACAATTATATTACACAGCAGGCAAAACAATGGTCTACAATACGTCCAAATCACAAGGGTGGACCAAGAAGTCATGCTCCGAATAATCATTACAGACTTTACAGCCCTGAACCAATCAGATGCTTTGAAAGCAGCCAACGAGAGGCAGAACTATATCACTCAAGCAGTTGAAGCACCTCCTGTCAATATTGTGTATCAGGTCAGTCAACTAAATGACCTCATTGTAACACAGGCAGAAAGAATTGCTGGTTTAATATCAGAAGGAAAAAACCTTCTAACAAACAAAAACAATACAGACCCAGAGCTAGTATTAACATAACAAAAGGTAAAAAGACTTGGAAGCAAGAGCAGCTGTCTGTAGACAGGGTGACTTGCAAACAAAGATCACAGATCTAGAACAACAACTAGCAAGCAGAGCACCAGAAGGAACGGAAAACCTAAGACAGGAATCAAAAGAACCAGTGGACCAGTTAATGATGTGTGAATAAGAAAAAAAAAAATTTGGAATCAGGTCAGAAGAGTACTTGCACTCACCGGAAACAATAATCGAGGACATTCCAATGAAACGAAGTCCACAAGGGAAGCAATATCCTTCGATTTTCAGGAACAGATTGGAAGGTACTCTCAGGATGGAAGTTCCAACTGGCATTAAAGCTGAAAGACAACCCACGACGATTCAATAATGAACAAACCAAGATTACATATGCGGTCAACGCATTGGAGGGAATTGCCCACCACCTGTTATAATCATACTGCAACAAAATAACAGAAGACATCAAACTTGAGTGCCAATGAACCTTACCCAACATGTCCCAATCGGCTTCCGGAGATCAGGACATCCAAGCAACAGCCGACAGGGAGCTTCATAAAATATGACAAAATGATAAAGAGTTCTCCCAATACTTCACGGAAATTCACAGATGGCAATCAAAGGGCAGCTGAAATAATGCTGCCAAACGGAAAGCCATGAGCAGAGGCCTTGCTAATGAATTCAAAGATTTCCTACAATATACTGAGAGACCAGAGGACGTCAATTAATTTGTCAAACTCTGTCCAAAACATGATTGACAGATCCAGGCCTGAACAGCCAAAAGGTGGTCCAGAAGATGGACAGCATGGTCAAAGAAACATGACATCCCAAATATTACCACATCCACTCAAGAGGCAGCCCTGGCACAAATGGTGGCAGATAACCATGGTCCCACTTCCATGGACTATTCCATACTCAAAGGAAAAAGATACCTCTGAAGAGAGTAAAACGTGAGAAAAAAGAGAGCTTTCAATATGCTGTGGGGATAGCCATCATTTCGCAGCATCATGTACAAGAAAATAGATGGCAGCTCAGGGTCCAGTGGAGATCTATCCATTTAGAAATGATAGAGGAAAGGGGAAGGCACAGGAAGTGGAGTTGAGAAAAGTTCAGGCCAGTGCAATGAAAATGGCCATTACACTGGGCACGAATCTCCTTGGTCTACATTTATTAAACCTTTATTTGGAATGTCACAGTTCTTAACTAGTAGTGCAGAAATTCAGGAATCTTTAATGGAAAGCAAACATTTTGTGGTGAAATGTTGGGTGAAAATCAGAGACAGATTGATTGATACACACTCTCTCATTGACTGTGGAGTCACATGAATAGCATTTGTGCATGAAGATTTTGTTTGCCATCATCAGTTGAGTAAGAAAGAAGTATGTGAATCAAGAGAATTGGATGTTATCGATAGAAGACCCATCCAATCTGGAACCGATATGACCATGGCCAAGTTAAACATAGGAATATGATCACACCAGAAGCAATTTCCAGGTTTGGTAACAAAGTTAGGACATTACTGAATCGTGCTTGGATTGCCATAGTTACAACTCCATGATGTTTCAGTCAAATTCCAGCACCAAAGAATTGGTTTCGAAAACAATTACTGCCAACAGCACTGCCAACGCCAGTTGAGCACTTGGGTATGGGGCAATCATACAGAAAAAACTTGGGATCTGGAAACATCCAAATTAGACATCTGCGCAGAAGCCGCCTCATCTTTCATAAGAAGAATGAACATCGTCACACTCAAGGTTCAGGCTGTCATGCTCCATGGAATCAACAATGGCCAACGAATCAAGGATCTACCAGATGTGCCTATCAAAGAAGTTATCCTCAGGAGTACCAAATGTGCCTGCTGTTGTTCAGTGATGTAATCGCAGAGAATCTTCCACCGCACTGACCCTACAATCACAAGATCAAATTACCGAATCGCTTGACCCCACCGTTCAGACCCATTTTGAGAAGATCTACATATTTTAAAACCATAGATAGAGACAAACTTGTCCAAGAGTTTGCATCCGGTTATCTTTATCACCTGGCCGAGCTCTAGTACACTTCTCTACAAAGTTGGGGGGAGGCTTCAGACTCTGTATCCATAACCGAGGCCTGAATAAAGGAATGATAAAAATACGATACCCCCGGCCAATGATTCAACAAACCTTGTTGAAAATTTCGAAGATCCACTATCACACCAAGCTAGATATCTGCAATGTGTATAATATCATTAGAATCCCTGAAGGTATTGAGTGGAAAATGGCTTTCGGGACCTGCTATAGTCTGTTTGAATATCGAGTTATGCCCTTCAGACATATCTACACACCAGGGTCGTTCCAAGAATTCATCAACAATACACAATGACCCATCCTGGACCTACTCTGCCAAACTGTTTTTGATGATATTCTTATCTAGAGTGACGACCTGAAAGAATACAAGGAACTCATCCAAGCAGTAATACTTCTTTCAAGGACACTGGCTTCTACCTTAAGGTAGACAACTGTGAGTTTCATAAGGAAGAAGTCAAATACCTAGGGTTGATTGTTGGAGTAAACGGAATCAGAATGGACCTGGAGAAAGTTCAAGCAGTGGAGAATTGGGAGGCAGTGAAGAAATTCAAGAAATTCAAGCCGGCCTAGGCTTTGCCCATTTGTATCAACGATGCATACGGAACTAAAGCTGAGTGGTACAACTGCTAACAATACTCACGAAAAAGTCATTACCTTTCTACTGGAAACCTGATCAAAAATGGGAGTTCGCAGAATTCAGGACAGCCTTAGGATTCCACCAGTGCTAGCACACATGAATTTAAAAAAGAAATAGTCCTCGCAATTGACACTTGAAGTTATGTATTCGCCAGATTCCTATAACAGTACCACAACCAGGGACGGTTATACCTGGTTTGGATTTTTGGGCAAAAAGTATTGGCTGGCTGAAGAAAATTACAAAATAGAGGATCAAGAGCTAGGCGCAATAGTCAAAAGTCCAGAACAATGGAGGCCGGAATGCAAAATATCACTACATCTGATGAAAATATTGGCAGATTATACAAACCTTCCATACTTTATGATGTCAAAATGTTTGAACCAGAGGCATACTAGGTGGTCCAAATTCCTGTGAAGATTCAAGTTCAAGATGACTCATCAACCAGGTAAACAAGGTCAAAAGTCCGACACACTCACATGAATGCCAGCAGACATTTCTTTCAAGGTGGAGGCAGAAAACATCCAGTGCATGGTACTGGAAACAGAAATTCTTGACCAACAAGTATAACAGGGTTTCATCGTGGTCTTTGCAGAAATAGTGAATTTCGATAATGATTCAACATGCTCCAATGAGTTATGGAACTGGCTGAAAAATGTACATCAAGAAATGTCCGTATAACAGCAGCGAGGAGATATCCAAGGAACAACTATTGGAAATTCCCAAAGTACAACAGGCTCAACCAACAGAGGAAGAAAAGTTCAAGTTGATCCAAGAGTGTCACAATTCACCAGTTGTGGGACAACAAGGACACGCAAAAACTTTCGATCAACTCACTAGGAGCCATTCGTGAACAAGATGAGAAAGAATGTGGATTGGTACGTGGGCAACTGTCACACGTACCGAAGAAGCAAAGCAAGCCATGCAACAACTCTCGGCATGTGACGACTGATAGAAGTACAAGCGCAACCATGGAATATCTTGAGCATGGACTTCGTAGCCAGAGTAACAGAAATTGAATGGTTCAATGCATTCTTGTAGTGGTCAATTGCTTAATGAAGATGCTACACCTAGTACCCTGTACTGACACAGTAGATAGAATGAAGCTGGAGAAATGTAGGTCAATGGAGTATTCAAACTGAACGGACTACCTGAAACAATAGTGTCCGATTGAGGGGCACAATTGACTTCGGAATTCTGGAAACATGTCTGTGAAAGATTGTGAATTGAACGAAGTCTGTGAACTACATCTCTTCTGCAGACAGCCGGCCAAAGTGAAAGAATCAACATAGTAATGGAACAGTACCTTGGGAACATGGTTAATTACCAGCAGGATGATTTGGGTCCAGTGGCAATCATTGGCGGTGTTTGCAGCTAACAATCATACCTTGGAGATGACTAATTGCTCTGTATGTTTTATAACTTTGGCTTTCATCCGCAAATAACCTTCAGCAAACATCTTATTCAGAACCATAATGATATCTGCAATGTAAACACCCAGCAGATGGCCCAACGAATGGAGTAACACTTCAACAACCTCCGAGCAGAGATGAAATGGGCCCAGGCCATACAGTCCGAACAGGCAAACAAGTTCCGAAGCATTGGTATGCCACTGGAAGTCAGCCACAGAGCATGGCTGGATGCATAAAATATATCAACAACCTGACCAAGCAAAAAAACTTGACTGGAAACATATAGAACCATAGGAAGTTGCCGTGGTCATCAGCCCCTGGGCTTGTCAGGTGAAATTGCCAACCCTTCTACGCATTCACAATATCCAACCAATATTGTGATTAGAAAAGCCGCTCAGGATTCTCTCCCACATCAAAAGCAAGAACCACAACCATTGATGATAGTCAAAGAAGAAGAGGAGTACAAAGTGGAATGGGTTTAAATTCCAGACTGTTTCGAAGGCAATAACAATATTTCATAAAGTGGAGTAGTTATGATGAGTGCAGCTGGGAGTCTGGGCTAATGTAGATTGACTTGAGGCTATCGACATTTTTCACACGAAATAACCTAGGAAGCTCCAGTCATGAACCGTGGGTACTGGGCATTGGAAAGGGGGAGGTACAGTCACCATTGTAGTGTATGACGATCAATGGTGGAGTGATCAGATTTTACTGAGGCCAAATGTTCAACGAGAAAGATATCAGGTTTGGAGCAACGGCTAAAGCACAATGAGAATGATATCAGGTTTTGAATCAGGTTTCACGGAAAACATAGGAATTGTGCAAAAGCGGTGAACAAAGAAAGCAGGAGTTAGATATATTATGGAACAAGTGAATGACTGTATATATACCAGGCATTGGGCAGAGGATAAGTTTCTTTCTTCACATGTTCTCTCATCTATAAACACAATCAATTAGCGTCGGCTTTCACTTGTTTCGCATTCAGTGAATCTGGATCCAGTCCCGTGTTTACAGATTTCATTTCTTCTGCAACAGACTATTCTTAATATTTGAATCTTCTGACTTTCAGATTTCAAAACCCTTATCACCCGACCACTAAACCACTGATACCTAAGCCATCAATCCTTGATAAGAAGGTTAGGGGCTTGGAGGCAAGAGGGCCCAGCTGTATACATGGTGACTTGCTTGCCAAATAACAGACCTGGAAATACAGCAGAAAAATATGGTGCCTGTGGATATAAAACAAATGTAACAAGAATTTGAGGATTCACAATGACAGCAGAAATCAATGGTGGACAATAGAAATCGATGTCAACAGTATGTCAAGTACATCAGCAAAATATCTGATTGTGTTGGGTGTCTGTGTAGGTACCCAACGCTCCCAACGCTCCCAACGCAACTGCGCCCTTACATAGGTGAGTGTCATCCGCTTAGTGTTTACAACTGCAGTCCCGGTTGCAGCGGCAAACTCGTCACATTGCCATCCCAATTAAGCGACATGCCATCCCAACATTGATTCAATTCGTGCACGGTGATGACAATCACCAAATGCTATCGAGCACGTAATTGCACATTGCATTACGTCGCTTGTGTCCTACGTAACTCACTATCCCATTGGCTTGAATGAGTGTACAACATTGTACGTTGCTCCATATACACTCCGCCATCATTGCCATTTGACATCTCTATGTCATGTACCGTACAACATGGTCAATTGACATGGCAACACTGTACGTCGCTCTATAAATATTGCACTTTATGTCAGTCACTTCTAACGAATGCGGCATTTGATGAGTGTGAACTTATGTATCATCGCATCCAATTGCAGTGTTATTCTTCAAAATTTACATGGTCATTATAGCAGATTTGAATGATATATGGTTCAATTGCACTGTCTATGCCACACAATAATGCTAAGAGTTGCCATAACAATTTCTATAGTGTATTAGTATTCCTGCTCATAGCCATTCACGCATCCGTCTCGTCACTCCCGTCCTCTGCCTCCTCCACCTCCTCTGCCTCCTCCGCCCCCTTCACCTTCTCCTCCACCTGTAACTGCCCCCTCACCTGACATTCTTCATCTGGAAGTTGCTCACCATCGTCATCCAAGTCATCTACTGTTGGACGATTGCGTGCCTGACGCCCACGATGGCCATGAGATTCCCTTGTTATTTTACAATACTTGATATGGGAATCTGAGTCACGAATTTCATCAGATCGATAGCCATCTTGGTATTGGTCGTCACCATCATGCCCATGGTCGAGACAATTTTTTTTGTTTTTCAGACTATCTTCAATATCGCAAAGTCATTCGCAACAGGTATCTCAGGAAGATGTTGTAAATTGGCTCCTCCTCCACCTCAGTGTCATCCTCGAGAAAACGTTTCATGGCTGCAATGTTGAAAGCAGGCACTGAGGGTGGAGGAGTTACCGGCCGAGTTGGCTTGCCAACGATCAGGCTATATAAATCATTCTTGAATCCCAATCTTCACTCGGTCACGATACTTTCCTGGGAAGCCATTTCTGAGGTCCATAGGCCTGACGTATAATGCTTGAGTCGTCACAACACACAGGTAGTAGACAGAACAACTTAAACTTATGAATGACGGTCCCCTGGGAGAATGGAAGGTGTGGCAATGGCTTCATGTGTTTGTTAGGAGTCTTTCCCTCGGTCTTACATACTCTTCTGGTGCCCATTGCAGTGTAGTTGCTGAGTGAACTATGACAGTTCGCCTGACAGTCTCACGAATCCAATGGAGCTGGCCCCAGGCCAAAGCTCCCCTCATCCGGGTTTGTCCTAAAAAATGTAGATGAAGGAAATATGGTATCTCTTCGGCGCAGAATGTGGACACAACGTCCTGGAAACATACCAGTAACGCACATCATATGACTTCTCATGATCTTCCATTATCCAAATCAATCGTCATCCTTCAGGAGATGACTAACGGTCGAGAGCTTGTCAGCGTTGTAGGAGCAACTGAGGAGGTTGTAAAGCGATCCGACTATTGCCCTGGCTTTGCCAATCATTGAGGATCGGATGCAGTTGAGGCACGATTTAATCAATTTGTAGAGTCGAGTCAGCGACGCAGAAAATCGTTCAAATCACGTAAATATGTAGTGGCCTTCCTATTGTGTGCATCCCACGAAACCTTGAAACCATATGCATCTCCTGCATCCTGCCATGAATCATTAACTTCCTGGCAATGATTTTTCTTAGTACTGGATATTCTCTGAGTTGTGAAGGCAATCACCAAAGCTATTTGTTCATCGGTCATGAATGGTTTCCACTGCAGATTACGAGACTCACTAGTTTGTGTTGAATGATTGAGTGATGCCTGATACTTATTGTCAGTAATTGCCATTACACTGCAAGAGGTTTTGGAGACTGGTGAATTCTGGATGATTGCCTTGCGCCAAGGTGATGACAATGTTACACGTTGACATGGCAATTTGCCTGGTTTGTCAGCTCTCTGGCGTAATGGTCCTGGACACCATCTCCATCATTGACGATGAACAGATTTGAGATAGCGGCACTGTTGATGAGTGGTGTTGTGTCTGTAAGCACTGGCAACATGATAATTGCTGGAGAGTTGTTGAACCATGGATCAGAAGGCCCCAGATATTGGCGGCAGGTATGTCGGTTGAAGAAGTAGTTGCTGCAATGCTTTTTGGGTTGCTCGAGCGATTCAGGCCATTGTTTCCTACTTTCGGCTGTTTGGAATGTCGACTAGATTGCTGATCAGTCAAATGCGGCACCACTGTATTCTTCCCACTTATATATCGACTGTTGGTTGAGCGGAATCTACCTTACGGATTACTGGAGCCTTAGTATTCGATATTGAACCAACTGTGCGGGAGGATGGTCTGGATGTAGAAATCTGGGACTATGGGCTAGGGTTATTTGACATCGCAGTGAAGATATCAGTCATTGTCCATAAACTGAGATGTTCAACAATTTTACAAGTCGTTCGAACAATGATATTTTATGTCAAGAGGAATGCCGTCTCTGACCATGTCTCACTATCCCGATATCCAATTTCCCTGAATAATTACTACTGGAATATTTGGTTAGACCACTTTGTAAATTGCTGAGCAACGTTGATGGTTGTCAGCCTAATTGAGTTCGTGTGAGTGCTCTCGGAGTTTGAGCCTATAAGATTGCATTCCAGTCACATACTAGCAAAAAAGACAAAACCTAACAACAGACAAAATTGTCTTGCCAACCAGCCAAGTCGCCCAACCTTCCCACTCTCATATTACTCCTAGCTGAACTGCGCAAAAACAAAACGTCCAAAATTGTCTTGCCAACCATGAAAGTGCCCAAACCTTCCCACTCTCATATTACTTCTAGCCGAACGAAACAAGCTGCGACGCAAAAACAAAACAAAATCTCAACCGAGGAAACCCAAACAGACCAAACGAGACAAGAACCAAAAAAGAACCAAAAACAAGACCAAAAACAAAACAACCCTGTGCCAATTCCCAAAGTTGTCCTGCCAACGGTTCAATTTCCCCCCCATTACCTCCATTCTCAGGCTCCTCATTGTCAGACTCCTTATCCTGCTCCACTTCTCTCCCCTTGCCCGTATCTTGAAGCTGCTGCTGGGCATCATCAAATTTGTCAGCGTTCGAGGGCCCGGGAGTCGGAGGCTTGTCCGCAATTGGCCAGTCGGAGGATTGTCAGGGGTTTGGGTGGGCGGAGGACTACCGAGCGTACGACTAGGGAGTTGTTGTAACCACATTCGGGGTCGTCGTCCTCATGTTCGTCCAATTCCGGAGTGTCTACGCGCATGTATTCACCATCCTCCCAATATATTCGGGGAAAGATTGGCATCTCGACACCGATTGTAAGAGTTGTTGCAGCAACCCAGTCGAATGAACAACACTGTCTGCCGAGCAAGCTGCTCAGGTGTCATTCAGGGGCGATAACACGCTTCCTGTGGAAAACATACAACGTTTCCAATCCTTGCATTCTTATCCTCAGATTGATGAGGCCGTCACCCATTTGTCTTTGATTCGAGTCGCCTCAAAAACATCTGAAGTCGCCTTACCACTCGGCAGGCTTTATCAACCCGATCAATGAAGCCTTTTATCATGGTGGGAACTGTGAACTTTGAAGGCTCCTTGTCATTATTATTCATACCATCTGAAAGGTAATCAGTGGCATTTTCCATTGTTTCCTCAAGTGCGAATTGGGAGGTATTAATGTAATCCAAGCTGTCTGGGGCGGGCGTGTCGGTTCGACAAGTTGCCGTGCCACTTTCGAAAAATTGTCGCACAACAAAGAATCACAAGCCGGCCGGGGCGGAATATGTCTCTGTTTCCAACCAGGCTGCGACTGCTGCATTATCTTGTAGTCTGGCGATATGGGCCGATTGGAGACGCTTGAAGTTGTGCCAACGACGAGATGAATTGTTGGCCCAAGTTGCCATGTTGGACCCTGTTGCCCTCGTCCCTGCCATGATTTCTGAGAATCCGGTGATAGTCACATCTGAGTCTTGGGTGCTAGGATGTTCGATCTCTTCAAAATGATTCTCAAGGTCCCCATAGAACGACCGTGGTAGATGAGCTGGATTGGTCGGGCAACTTGTGTGAATGGCACGCCATAGGCCATTCAATGTCCTGTCAGTAAGTTGTGTGACTCCCAATCTCACTCTCTGATGCCAATCGAAGTTGTCATACAAATGCTGATGCTCAACCTCAATTCCAGCTGCCCCAACGTCCATTGGGACCCCGGATTTGTCAACTTTGAGGCCCCGCTCATGGAGGAGAACCTCGAAATGAATGCTGGTGGGACCGTGGGCAGGAGGTGTATGAGTAACTCGATAGATCGTTGGGTCATTGCGAGTAGTTGAAGCCTCGGTATCATCGTCGAGAATCCCCATACCCAAAGGCATTTGTTGGGGTGCATTGTGTTGCCCCGGCAAGTTCCTGGTGCAGGCAGCAGGCCACAACAGGCTGGCGGAATTCCTGGACGTTCTCAATTTATTTCTGATATCCCCCCAGAAAGTCCTCCAAGCTAGCCACCAATGACGTCCCTCCTGTGTTGCTTCGCGTTGTCTAAACAACTGAGGAAATTGTTTGTAATATTTCGAGGTCTCCGCATCCGAATAGATAATCTCCCGCTGGAGCCCAAGCAAATTTTTGCGGCGTTCGAGTTAAGCATCATAGTGCATCATGAGGAATGCAATGCGGGCACGTAGGTTTCGTAAAGCCTGAGAGCTTGGTTTGTTCAGTTTCAGTATTGCCTTATAGCTATTCGTAGACAGTTTCTGCTTACGCACCATTAAGCTGACAACTTGAGGAGTTGGTCTGACGATGATTAGTGAGTGATTAATTTTTATAAATGGGCATGGGAGGATTAACTTACATTATAAATGAGTAAGTCTGACGATGATTAGTGATTGATTAAATTTTATAAATGGGCATGGAAGGGATTGAGTTACATTATAGATGAGTAGGGTTGGCGAAAGAACTGTAAGAATTGATCTGACAATAATTAGCGATGGATTAATTATACCAACGCGCATGATAAGGATAGTACCTGACATTTGCCAAACAACCTTTGACGTTGTTGAGTCGATATGCAAAATGTATCATTAGTTTATATGGGGGAGTCATGTGATGGAATTCACCGATGGTAGAAATTGCCAGTGAGATGAGGAGTGAAGCGTAAGGAAGATGGAGGAATTTGGGTGAATGCCCAGGGGCGGCGCACTAATATATCATTAGTGTTTTGCAGAAGTAAGTTGTCATTCAAGTGGTACAATGTTTGATCATGTTCAACCAAAGGTTTATATCCAAACCAATATCATATAAATTTCAAGTTGGCCCGTATGAATCTGTTGCAATGTGTTCAAAATGCTACATGTAGTTCATTTCAACCTTTCAAGTTGCTAGGACTACTTTTTAAATTGTCAAGAGTGATTGAGTGTTTGGGTATGAGGTTGATATGAAATGATGGTTGGATACCTTCCTTCGTCAAAACCAAGTATAACAAATAACACTACACTCACTGTTTCAGACCCCACCATGCTCCAAAGACGTCGCAATCAGCAGGATGTAAATATTGATAGATATAAATTGTTGTGACGACTCTATGAATTGTTTTACTTGTCGGAAGGCCTTCTGATTTGGCTACAAACACAAAATCTCACTCATTCGTGTAAGGCTCGGCAGCAACTTGCAGGGTTGCTGCGACACTTCAAAGCACTGTCACATAGACTTTCTATTAAATGTACTACCGAACCATATGCTGAAATCAAAATATCAAATGATCTTCCTCCAAGAACACCAGCCAGATATTAAAAATAGCGCTGCAAACTCCAGAAAATGCTAGCCTAGTCAGTAGGGTCTACTACGCCGGCGATATACTGTCGAATACATACAAGTGCCAATGAAATCCACCATTCAGACTAATGCTTGCGATGAAAACGCAACCTTGAAAATAGTTAGTACCACTTCGACACGCCTGCATGAGTACTCCTCACGTATACACGCTCTGAAGATTTCTGCTGGCAAATACGCATGCTTTTCGACACCTGCTCGATTGGCTTTGATGCGTTGACGTTGTCTGGAGTTGCTGCAAACTTCTGATATATAGTCGGTATTATGCCTGTTGGCATATAGTTGTCGGAGCCATTTCGTTTAAGGCTGTGAGCAGTCATGATGATGATAGATGGAGATGTCTAGAGTAAGTACCCCTTGTTCGTTTCAGTACTGAAACGCCTTCAGTTGCCAGGGCAACTATCAATGACTCTTAGAAACTCAGGCGCATCTTTTCGTACTCATCGACTCATTGATTGACTGTTCGAGAATAACCATACTTCTATCGATCTTAGAGTTTTCAATAAACGCGTTATTCCACAATCGATCATCAGATGTTTACTCTCAACTACTTTCAAAATTGTGTCAACAACACGTAAAGTTGCCAATGCCACCAACTAAGAAGCGAAATGTCTGAATGTTCATTTTCAAGGTCTGTGGCAAGCGTTTCCACTCAGATACCTGGAGGACTAAGCATATGCAGAACAATCATGCCCAAGAGCACAATGCGATGATGCGAGTGGCTTTAAACTTCACCTCAAGATCACATCCGAGTATACCTTTCAATAATAAAAAGTGGAAGCCAACTGTCCAAAGTCGCCTGAGCAATGAGGATAATCGAAACCCGCCCCCTTGCTTTCGGAACCATGATCCTGTGCCAGATACATTCGATTGCCTACAATCACCATCGCTAGAGCCTGCGGCACCTTCAGATCCCGTACCAGTAACACATGCATTCCGAAATGCCGGTCTGCCACTGAACAATGTTCCCACCAAGACCGAAGACAACTCCCCACATGGTCATGCCAACCCTTGGCATCCGTTTTCTGACGCTACTGAGTTTCGGCTTGCGGAGATATTGACTTTGCACGGTGCGACGTCGAGTCTGATTGATGATTTGTCAAAGGGAGACGCGGGGCTCCAACAGCTGGTCAAACAATCCCTGAAGTCGACACACATACTCCATCGGATGTTCGACCTAATGTCTGCTGGCCTTGGCCAATCATCATGGATGAAGCATACGACAAACTTCATATGAAATAACAGCCACCCTAAGCCGATCGAGTTTTACTCGCGGGATATCATATTATGCGCCAAATGGCTTTTGCGTCAAAAGACATATGAGAAGGATCTAGTGTATGGTCCTGAGCATCATTCCAGCAATGACGGGCGTCGTCTATACAGTGAGAAGCACACAGCAGACTGGTGGTGGGAAACCCAGGTATATCAATTGCCTGGAAAATTAACGAAATTGTTTTGACAACGTTTAGTATTGTCTCCCACAAGGCGAAACTGTTGTTCCCCTTATCTTCTTCTCCGATTCGGCACATCTCACAAATTTCTCTGGCGATAAGAAAACATGGCCCATATACATGACCATTGGCAACCTCTCCAGCACCGTATGAATGAAACCAACAACTCACAGCATTGTCCTGGTAGCACTTCTTCCACAGCCATTGAAATTACGCGATATCCCCGCTCCGCAAAAGGCCCGCCAACAAGCCCATGATCGACTTGTCATGCACAGTGTTCTTGACTACTTGCTGCAGCTTCTGACCAACACGCAAAATTGTCAGTTCACCGCTTACTGTGTCGACGGTCATTACCGGCAATGTCATATGTTTCTATCTGGATGGGTTGCCGACTATGCCAAGCATGCAGTACTGCAAAATCATGGATATGGATTATGTCCTTGGTGTGAAGTTGAAAAGAAGGAATTGGGCAGGTATATCGACATACTGGTGGCACTCCGCGATCATAACGTTTATCAAGCATTGTACAAAGTTGCCCGAGCAACCTTGCACAATGCGGAAGACGCTCTAGCCAACTGGCAGAATCCCGATGATACACTCCGAGTCAGAGTTCACCAACTTGCGGAGAGCTCCAGCGATATCGCTTCTTCAACCCCACCAGTTGTCAAGCCAATTCCTTACGACCCTGTAGAGGCTGCCTCTATTCTAAGAGAGCGTGGCATGAATCATGGGGACAATATATTATGGCACACCGGTTCAATTGTCAGCGATCTTCCAAAACCAGACCTCCTTCACACAATGCAGTTGGGCATATTCAAACATCTTCTTGGGTGGCTCCAACAACTCATGAAAAAGATCAAATGACTCTCAAAATTCAACGAGCTGTGGTTATCCGTACCGGCATACTTGACAATGACGAAACCCAAGATATTATATAAGGAGGTTAGCCAGTGGACTGGAAAGGAACTTGGAACAATGAGCCACTATCTGCTTGCAGTCGTCACCAACGCCCGACATTGTCTGAACGCCTCTGAAAAACGAACATTTGAGGAGGCTATTCAATGCACCTGGGCACTCTGTGAGTTTTACCACTACTGCCGATACCCATCCGATGATGAGAATACCTTGAATCTTATGGATGAAGCTCTGCGTCGCTTTCACAACTTCAAACATGTCTTCCTGCAATATCAGGCGCACAAGAAAACAACTTAACAATCGAAAGAGTTGCAGAAAGATCTCAATAAGGAGGGAGACACAGATATGGTCAATTATCGAAATTGGTCAGCCAACGAACCAAAACGTCAACTCGATGACTGGAACGATTGGACAAAGTCGAAAGTGGTTGATCACCTGGAGGCGGAGTCATCATTGAACTTTCCAAAACTTAATCTATTGACAAACTTCGGGCAATGTATCGAGCGATTCCGGGGGTTGCAGCATTGGTCTATTGAGGTTGGCGAAGCGGCTCACAAAACTCAAATCATAGACGGGTATCGGGCTTCCAATAAGACTGGAGATGTCTATCGGCAGATCGTCAATTATTATCAGCGCCAGGATGTGTTTGCAGTACAGCGAATGAACCTCAACGCAAATGGTTTCAGCAACGTTACGAGTAGGCCACCTGAGCTGAACGTCAGCTATCTGACTGCTGCCACTGGCGCAAGCAGTGCGGAGGGTTCCGAAGTCAAGTGACAGGTGTTGTTTGGCTCGATACAGAAGAGAGTAACTACGTTCGGAGATATTTGCAATTCGTATAGCCATGACAACATTCTCCAGAGTTGTCTGGTCAACTCGATGTTAGCATATTTGAACGCCTCGAAGATATACATCAACGTCAATATTTTGCAAACGCGCCAGGTGGCCTCATTTCATACCATTGAGATCCTTATCGACGAATTCAATGGCCAATTGACATATGAGAAAATTCGGGCTACGGAAGAAAAGGAATGGTATAGGGGACCACCAAGAAACGATTGGGTATGGGTGAAGATGGCCCGACAACATCTGAGATTTCCTGAACCTGCTCATTAAGCATTGCAAGGGCTCTTACCATACCAATTACTTCGTGTTTTCAAACTCCAAATTCCCAGTCATGTGTTATATTTAGCATTTGTACTGGTGATGCAACCATTCCATAGAGGATTGCCGAATGCCATCTCTTTGATGGTCTGAGTTGTTCCAGCATCGGGAGGGAATGCCTACACGGTGCTGGCGGCAGGCCACAACTGCGGCATTGCACATCTTATACCCGAAGTTCCATCCACTTCAAAGGAGACTAACTCTGGCCGGATTGTAAATAGTCATATTGATTTGAAAACATGGAATACGATTTATTATGTACTGGAGGAGTTGAACGAGGCACTCACTGGTGGGGGAACAAGGCTTCAGCAACACAAATAGTTGTTTAGATAATTTCACCAGTTGTACATCTATTTGGCAAATAGATACTAGTCATTATTTCCATATGCCATGTATATACTGCAAAGGTTTCACCCAGAGTTGTGAAATAACACTACGTATACGGTAGATTGACTACCAATGTACATAGTTGTTGTAACTCCCTTGCCAGGTGCATCCGTAATGGTATATAACTTGCCGACGAAATAGATCGATTGAATTGCCATGACCTAGGGCTTGAGCGACCATCAGTTGTCTATAGACGAAGTGAATGGATGCATAATTATGATATAGTGTTGCAAAGTCACACTGGGCGAGTTATGAGATATGTTAATTGACGATAATTACACTACATATAAGGGTAGTGACGGTAGATGGACTATCAATGTACATAGTTGTCAAAACAGCCTTGGAAAGTGCTTGTGCAATGGTATATAACTTGCCGACGAAATACATCAATAGAATATCCTTGACCTCGGGCTTGAGCGACTGTGAGTTGTCTATAGATGAACTGAATGGATCCATAAGATGATACGGTGTTGCAAATAGGGCTGACTTCGCTTACAGTTGCACTAACAACTGCAAGCATTGCTATGCATACGAAAATCAGCGTTGTTGCCATCTACGTACACTCCCAACGCACCCAATGCAAAAGTCGCTTACATAGGTGGGTATGGTGCCTACGTAGGCGGACATTGTTTCCTGATCCAATACCAATAATTACCGCTGAACTCGGCAGATGGCTGGCATATGTTCTACAGGCAGTATCCAGATAGGAGCGCTATAATAGCCACCGTACAAGAGATTTTAACCCCACAAATATTGTATATTTGTTGACCTTTTAACAGAGTGATTGATAGCACCAAAGTACCAATTACCAACATTGTGCGTCAATCGACAGATACCAGATGACCGATGAAAAAGCCACTTGGGAGGCCACCCGCAAGACGGCTATCAGACCTACTGCATGACCAGTCAAACGACGACTGTGAGTCTAGCAGAGAGAATATATGAGAGGCCACAGGACTGTACCAAGAAGATTGCCAAGAGCATCTAAAAGAACCCCAATAATTTTTTAGACGGTTCTGGAAAGACCAAATGCAATATGATTAGATTGAAGCAGATGGGAACATATTTTGGAATATGACCAACAAGGATGAGGCTATCCAAACTCATGAGTACAAGCTATGGAGGGCACAGGCGCACTGAAATTACTGGGAATCTATAACCATTATAGCAAATCCTTACAAGTCAGAGATATCAGAATGAGATAAGGAAACACTCACCTAGTTAGACATACACAGTTGTGATGCGGGCTTCAAACATCAGCCTTCCGAAAGTGGAATATATGTGGCCTGCAAGGTTGGCAATAAGGCAAAATCTTGGATTCAGCGTAACAATACCATAAGACCCTTAACAAAACGATATAACAAGTTGGATGGACCGTACATGGTAAGTAAAGTTTTCAATCTAAATGTCTACATATTGGAATTGCGGAAAATGTCACAGATGTTTAAAACTGTGCTTGTTGCGCTGCATGATAAATACCTGCAGCTGGCGATCAGCGAGCTGCCACCAGAAAATCATCTGATGATGTTGTTGGACAATGTAGAAAGCCTCAAAACTAGTCAGATGCAAACAGATTGACTTGATTAATTCGGAGAATATAAGGAAGTCACAGGGGTGATCCATTAGAAGTGTGTGGGGCTCATGGCAAGCCCTTACGATGATTTTTGAAACCCACTACTTCAGTGAATTCCAAGTTTTGGCCGATAGTACTATTGCTTTGGAGTTGACCTTTGCTGCGATGTTATCTATGAAACACCTGCAAATCTGCAACATTAGATTGGAGTATATGAATATGTTGCTTTTGTGAATTCTGAAGTCAAAAACAGGAATATTGGTGAATTGATACCTTCATGCATCTGGAGCAGATGCATACTTGATCTCTTAATGGCCCTAATGGAGAGCTGGATGAAGCTGACCCAAATCAACAAGTCACCATCGGAATCATGGTTGAAGAGCAGGGTCCTAAGGCAATCAAAGTCCAGAGCCTTGGAAGCATGGCCTGTTATTCAGCAGCAGTAATTGGGATGAATATATCTATTGAAGTCGATTGACCACTGCAGAGACAATTCCAATACCAATCAGAGACCAATTGGCATGGGAGATTTATTACTACCCATGGTGGCCACCGTTGAGACACTGAAAAGCAAACAAAGCAAACAATAATATTAGCTCCACCAAGCTGGTACTACCAGGTGCAATGGCTTGGATCTTGAGAATTGCCAGCAAACTTGGGCTCGGAGCTATGAAGAAGCTGGAAGTCTACTGCAGGAATGTGCTTGGAGATGAACTTGGAATGATACCTTCTGCCAGAGGAGGGATAGATTCCGGGAGGTGGACTTGGAGAATTCCGGATCAATTCAGAGGATTCCTTCTCTTATCTTCCCTTCTCTTTTCTTTTCGTTTATTCTCTGTCTATTGAGTTTTGGCCCAGTTCAAATGGCATCGACATGGGTTTTTACCACCTACCCCAGGAAGTAGAGTTTCACTGTGCCCCCAATCCACCAAATGGTCACGCTTGTATGGTACAAATTGGTTGCCACTTTTATGTGGCCATACAAGGGCATATGAGCTTACATCTTCTTCCTTCTTCTTTTCATGTATGCAGCAGACAAGCAGGTCTGCAGATAAAGAAGGGGAAGATGTAATGGTGGTGGTAGACTGCTGTCAGTGAGTTGAGGCTGGATAAGTACCCAGTATATAGTCACTGTGTGGGAGTGCAATGGCACTCCAGCAATTATCTTACTTCTTATTTTACAATTAATATACTTCATCCCTTATTCTCATGTGCAACTTTATGTACCCATACTATTCCGTATAGGGCTGTACTTACTCATACACCACCAGACACCTATCATGCAACCACTTAGAGATCACATCATGTAGATTCCAATACAGCAGTATTGCTTGATAGGTTTCAGTATCGCATCCAGGACCATGATAGTTAAAGGTGCAGAGGCAATCCTGGATGATATAATCATATGAATTGAGCCAAATTTCTGTATTAATTCTTCATGGTAAATGACTGCGTCCCTAATCTGATAGTCAACAACAGAAGTGACTAATAACTCAAATGTTGTATTGTATAGAAAATATCATCATCAATTGGCACATTGATAGGAATTGCAAGACTTGGTAATACTCGAGGATATATTTGAATTGAATACACGAAAACTTACTTGGCAAATATCCCAAGCTACCAATACACCTGGGTGCACCCCAGTATACTTAATTCAAAAACACTGCCAGCAGCTTGAATAGTTGCCTATAACCCCAACTGGTGCTGAATACAATGGAGAACTATTAGCCCCACGGACAGACAGCTCTGACAAATGCATATGATACTTAAATAATAATGAGCCAAGGCAGTAAGTTTTCCATCAACTGAATCATAACAAACAATGTGTATAACAATACTTCAAGATACAGCACAGTGTCAGAGTCATCACCACAGTGCCAGTGTTATCCAGGCATCATCAGTTGTCAAGACTGTGTCACAGTTGTCCAGGTAGTATTAGAGTCACCACAGCAGTGTCAGAAATTGAATTGTTTTCTATTTGCTGATATCTGATTATATATTGAACATAATGCAAATATATACTTCCAGCCTAATCTGAAAGCCTAAGAAATCAAATCCCAAAAATTCTTACAGTCAAATGCCAATTAGACAACCTTACACACCATGCCAGAAAACCTGAACTCAACTCCTGATTCAATTTTTGCATGCCATTCAATTGGAGGATATATAGGACATACAGGAATCAGTGATTTAAAAGTCCAGCCTTCCATATACCGATTACACCAAAGAAACCAAACACAATAATACCAAGAAAAGCCAAAAAGAATTTAAAGATGCCCAAAATCCAGTCTTATTTTGGGGAAATATCATCTCCTATCCACATTAACATCCATCGCATGATTATTGATATTTCATTTTCCAATGATCCTTGATTTTGACATTTGCAGACTGATTTTACCAATTAGGGCATCATTGACCTCATCTGTATCCATATATGGGCCAGCTTTGGAGATTACCCCAAATGCATAAAGTACCAGCCACTGATTGACTATTATTGCTACTTTGATAAATCAGTCAATTGTAGCTATATTGATAGAGTGGTATATATACTGGGTTGATTTTTGGCCTATGCAGCAAATGAGCAACCACACCTGATACAATATAGTATATTTGACTGCCTGCTCCAGAATGTTTGAACTCTGGCAATTGTAGTACAGATTAAGACCCTTATTGCGTGTCATATATGATAACACTCAAACCTGGACTTCATCCATTTGGACAAACTTCTATTTATTACTGCCATGGGTATCAATGCCCATGGTGCGATGTATAGTGAAGCAGTTATAGCCTAAATTATGGCAGTACTGTATAAAGTCAGTAATAGAATTTAGAATGTTAGATTGATGTCAAAGTTGATATCAGAATAGAAGAGCTGTTATCAAAAGGGGAGTACTGGCCTATTATACAAACCACTGTATAATAGGCTAATTCACTTACAGTATCACCTTCTGACCATTGTTCTGATTGTGTTTGCCCAAAAACATTTTCTTGCAGAACCAATTCTTCAACCAGGCCAGTTTTGAAAACCCATATGGTATTGCAGTCTTGAAACAAGTATTATTCATATACGTGACTTGGAGGGTACAAGGTAGGTGATTGATCTGCCCAGGGAAAGTGGTAGCAAACATCCTAATGATTTCTTCCATCTTAGTCATATTAGACCTTCTATTATCAGAATTATTGTTCTTCTAAAACATTTGGGCTTGGATGATATCATCTCATATTGTTGCAGGTCCAACAACTGGTGCAAGGGCAACAATTCAAATAAATCACCAATATGATTGGAATCTCTTAATAGATTTCTTGCCATCATTTGCCACCAGTAGCTGCCTCTCATCATCTGCTATATCACTGGTGATTCTATTTTTCAACTGCTGGTAATTGCAGTATACTAATTTCTGGTTAAAATTGCACCTGCCTGAGAGTTCAGTGTAGGTGTATCAGTAAAAACCTTGTTTGTATTTCTGAAGATTCGGGGGATTGTGGAATGTATTACAGGTGTGCTGAGTGATGATCGATAGTGGAGTGATGATCGGTAAGTATTAAAAAGATAACATATAATGTGAATAAAATCAGATTGCAAACAGAGAATAAGTACAACAAGAATGAAATCAGGTTTTGAACTGAGGCTAAAGCATTGGATGAATAAAATCACATATCAAATAGAGAATAAAGTACAATAACACTGAAATCAGGTTTCAAATAGAGGCTAAAGCACAACAAGCATGAAATCAGGTTTCAAATTAGGTTATACAGGAAAAATAGGAATCATGCAAAAGAGGTGTTCAGAGCAAGCAGGAGTTTGGATATATTATGGAACAAGTTAATCACTGAATATAAACCAGGCATTTGGCAAAGATTATGTTTCTTTCTTCACTTGTTCTCTAGTCTACTAACAATCAAATTGCTTTGGCTTCCACTTCTCTCACACTTGGTGATTTTGAATCCAGTCTTTTATATACAGTTCTTGCCTCCTGACCGACAAGCTACCTTCGATCTTGATGGCCATCCAGCTCTTGTCCTTGCTCCATAGCCACATACTATCCTCGATCGTTGAGTCATTCCGGCTGTCGGTTTCTATAACTCCTAGAATGCAAAGCTCTGAGCCCTCGATACCGAAGCCCTGAATACTGGACAAAGAAACAAGATCAAAATCGATTCTACAGATTATATTCTCAGCTGAATATGTGCCACTACCGCCTTCAGAGTGGTTATTGTTTTGGCTATGGACAGTGTAATATTCATTGCACTGTGTATTGATTCATTGGCAATTTCAAAAACTAATTAATGCTGGATGGTTTCTGCAAACACATTTGCATCGTGTGTATCTGGAAATTCTGACAAGAAGAATTCGATATTGTTGAGTAAAGGCTAACATACGATATTGATATACTATGCCATCCTGGTCCAATCATTACAAGGCCAAACTCAATAAAAAAAAAACCATCAATAAACTTGAGGCCTGTTTAAGGCTACAAAAAACCCTGCTCTCACCTCCTACCAGCTTTCATGAGTCACCAAAAATATGTCAGAAGAACCTTTAAGAATGGCCTGCAACATGAGGTTTACTGGGTTTATGCAAACTCGACCAGAAAACCTGACGCAAGTCAACCCATGGGTGATGGACATACGCATCTCCAGACATATATCCAGACAGTCCATAAAGAACTAAATGGCCTGGTCAGGCTACCCAGATCCAGCAGTCTAAACAATCTACTCAAGACAAAGTTTTGCATGAATAAAAAGCAAGAAACAATCAAGGGAAATATGAGTAAAGAAGAGAAAATCCTGACAGAGAAAGAAACTCTAAAGCAAGAACAGTTTCTCATACCACAAAGAATAATCACTGCAGAGGGAAGAACTCCAGAATGCAGTCATGGGAATCTAGTGAAAAAAGTCAGGAATCTGGAACAACAGCTGGAAACTAGGGCACCAGAACAGGTGGAGCTAGCATAAGATCTGAAAAATATCCAGGCACAGCTGGAAATCATGTGACAATTGGCAAACAAATATCAGAACAGATAACCTTGATTCTATAATTGACAGAGGCAAGAACAGAAAACGCCGAAGCTTTGAAAAAAAAGAGCATAATGAGAAATCAAGTGAAATAGCTCACTGCTCAAGAGAAGACAGGAAAAAACATCTGAGATGGACAGTGCAGTTGGCCTTGAACATCGATGGAAAACCAAAGAAATTCAATACCGAATGGAAGAAGTCAAGGAACATTGATAATTATCTCGAGAAGCTTGCCTTGCCACAAGTAATGCCACACTGTGCGACAATTTCTGAGGAAGTTATACTGGATTCTTTGAAAACCTTGGTGGAGATGCTGGATCTAGCTTGCGAAGACCAAGACAAGGAGGCAACTGCAAAAAGAAAAGTTCTGAAATGGAATCACAGAGACCATGAATTATTCCCATATTATACAGAATTGCAAAAATATATGGCTGATGTGAAATGCAATGCAGAAGCACAAATAAACACAATACCGAATGGCCTATTCAAAGAAATGAAAGATTCTCAACAGCATACTGATCTCTCAGATGACCTGGTCTACTTTATCAAGTTGTACCCAACATATGATGTACATATACGAGCGAGAACAGTGGAACAGAAATCAGGCCGCTGGGGAGGAAAATACAACACAGCTGTCAATGTGAGCAACACCACACCTGCCCCAGAAGTTGCACCAATATGAACAGTGGCAGGTTATTTCAGCCCCACCCCTATGGACATATTGGTAGTCAAGGGAAGGAAAATAACTCCAGAAGACCAAAAGCATCAATGGGAAGGAGGGTTGTATATGAACTGTAGAAATTCAAGGTTTTTTGCAGCAAGGTGTTCAAGGATATTTAAAGTGGTATCAGGACAGGTTGAAGTAACACAATTTACGGATTCAGGGATAGAGAAAGAAGTGGATATGGCAATTGAAAAAGAAGCAGAATCGAAAAAAGTTGTTACCAATCCATTAAGAATAGCCATTGTGCTGGGTACAAATCCCATTGGGCTATAGTTGTTAAGTCATATTTTGGAATTTGGCAGTTTACAATTAGTCGTATGGCGATTAAAGGGTCTTTAATGGAAAGCCAGGATCTTGTTGTGAAATATTCACTGAAAATCAGAAACGGATTGATCAATACACACACATTTAATGACTGCAGAGCCATGGATATTGCGTTTGTGGATAAAGATTTTGTTTGCCATTATCGGTTAGAAGAAAAGACATTACATGAATTAAGAGAGTTAGAGATCATCAATAGAAAACCCATCAGATCAGGAACAATTATGACGATGGCCAAATTTAATCTTGAAATACAATCACATTAAGAAAAACCGCCAGTGTTTGTACTAAATTAGGATATTATCTGATAGTGTTAGGATTACCATGTTTGCAGCTTTACGATATAACAATTAAATTCCAAGCCCAACGAATCAGCTTCAAAAGTAGTTATTGCCAATAGTACTGGCAACACCACTTGAATATATGGGTATGGGGTAATCATATGGAAATAATAGATCTGGAAAGTCCCAAATTGAACATCTGTACCATAGCGATATCACCATTGAGGAGGAAAAGGAAAAGGGAGCAGGTCGAGGTTTATGCCATCACACTGTAAAAAATCCATCAGGCTTTGAGAAAGAAGGATTTACAAGAAAAATCCATTTGAAGAAGTTATCCCCAAGGAATTGCACAAGCATCTACCCCTGTTCAGCTAGGTAATCACAGAAATGCCCCTACTGCACAAACTCTATAATTACAAAATTATGTTACAGGAGGACTTTACACTTCCATTTGGACCTTATTACAGCCTGTCACAAGAAGAGTTGCAAGTTTGAATGGAATATATTGAGAGACACATGTCCAAAGGATTGATCCGATCATCTTCATCACCCTGTACGGCCCCTGTGCAGTTCACTCCAAACCCAGGGGGGGTTTCACACTCTACATCAAATACTGACAACTCAATGAAGGAATGATAAACGACCGGTACCCCGTGCCAGTAATTCAAGAAACCCTGCAAAGATCATCAAAAGTCCACTATTTCACCAAACGAGATGTGCGCAATGCATTTAACATGATTCGCATTGCAGAAAATGATGAGTGGCAGACGGCTTTCAAAATCCACTACAGACATTTAGAATCACTAGTTATACCTTTCAAACCTAACAATGAACCAACGTCATTCCAAGAGTTCATCAATGATACATTAAGACCATTCTTGGATATATTCTGCATGGCTTTTTTGGATGATATTATAATCTATATTGACATCCTGAAAAAATACAAAGAACACATCCAAGCAGTAACAATATCTCCCAAGGAAGCCAACCACCACCTAAAGACTGAAAAATACAACTTCCATCAGGAAGAGGTAAAAACCTAGGGTAAATTGTTAGAGTAAACAGCATCAGAATGGACCTGGAGAATATTCAAGCAGTTGAGAAGTGGGAAGCACTGGAGAAACTTAAGGAAGTCCAAATCTTGATAGAGTTTGCTAATTTTTACCAACCGTTCATACAGAATTATAGCAAAGTAGTGCAACCACTGACGAAACTCATTCAAAAGCTAGAACTATTCTGCTGGAGACCAGATCAAAACAGGCCATTTACAGAACTAAAAAGGGCAATTACAACAGCACCGTGCTAGCCCATATCGATTGTGAAAAAGAGATTATCCTCAGCACCAACGCCTCAAGTTACATATCTGCAGGTGTCCTCTCCTAATATGACGACCAAGGAGTGCTACACTGGGTGGCCTGCTTCTCCAAAAGAACACATGCCAACCTAAGTTGATTACTGAATGTACAAAAGGGATTTAGGTGCAACAGTGAACAGCCTGGAACAATAGAGACGCCAATGGGCAGGTTCAGCACATTTGATCAAGATTCTTACAGACTACAAATCCTCGAATACTGCATGACCTCAAAACTGTTAAATTGCAGGCAGACTGTATAGTTGGAACTCCTGTTGAGGTTCAAATTCACGATTATTTACCAGCCAGGAAACCCAGGTCAAAAACCCTGAGCACTTATAAGAATACTAGAATATATTCCTCCAAAGAGGGGGGCTGAAAAAACCTAGCAAATTGTACAAAAATGGAACACCTAAACAAGACAGTATGTTAAGGGTTAATCGTGGCATTGGCAAAGGCAGTCAACCCCGATAATGACCAAACCAGTTCTGAGGGGTTATTGAATTGGGTGAAAAAGATGTGCCAGCAATGCCCATATGACAGCAGTGAAAGGCTATACACAAATAAAGATTAATTACTGGAAATACTTGAAAAACAATATGTACAACCAATAGATGAGGTAAAACTCAAGTAAATCAAAGAGTCCCACAATTATCCTGTCACAGGACATCCAAGGCAAGCAAAAACCAATGACCTACTAAGCCAATTCATTCCAGGAGTCAGATGAGGAAGGACATGGATCACTACATACAAAATTATCATATCTGTCAATGAAACACAGCAGTTCACAGAAAGACCCATCGACTTCTGGAACCACTGGTGATACCAGATCTACAATGGAGGGATCTGAGCATTGATTTCATAGTTGGACAACTGGAAAGCAAAGGGCTCAATGCAATTTGAATAGTGTTGGACTGTCTTACCAAAATGCGACATCATATACCCTATATACATAATGTGGATGGCAAAATGCAAGGGGAAATATAGGTCAAAGAAGTGTTCAAATTACATGGAGTGCCTGAAACGATTGAATCAGATCAAGGAGTACAATTTGCATCAGTATTTTGGAAATATATCTGCCAGAGACAGGGAATTTGACGAAGATTATCAACCATACTTCTCCCCCAGACCGACAGCCAAACTGTATCAGTCAATTTGATAATGGAGCAGTATCTCCAAAACTTTAATAAATACCAGCCGGACGATTGGATATGGTGGCTACCATTGGCAGAAACTGCCACTATTTCTCATTTCTTGGAGATGATTAACTTTTCCATATATTTGGGCAGCTACAGATTTCATCCACAAATGATCTCCAGCCGATATCCAATCAAAGATCCTAACGATATTTGCACAGTCAATGCCCAGCAGATGGTCCAACAGATGGAACAAACTTTTGGCAAACTCAGAGCCAAGATGAAAAGGGCCCAGACTGTACAGTTCTAACTAGCCAACAAATTCTGAAAAACAGAAGTTGCACTGGTAAATGGAAAGAAGATTTGGCTAGATGTGGGGAATATATCAACTACCAGGCCAAGTAAGAAGCTTGACTGGAAATACATAGAACCATATGAAATTACTGAAGTCATCAGTTTCTTGACCTATCAAATCAAATTTCCCAACTAGCTACACATTCATAATATCCAACTGATATCTTATTTGGAGGGAGCGGCTCAAGATTCTCTTCCATCTGAACTGCGAGGACCATCATGACTGGTAATGGTGGATGGAGAGGAGAAGTACAAAATTGAGTGGATAGACAATTCCATGCTGCTCCAGAGTTGGATGCATAACTTGGTACAATAGACAGGCTACGATAAATGCAGTTGCAAACCAACAATCAATATCAATGGACTTAAAACTATCGGTGAGTTCCATGCCAAATAACCTGACAAGCCCAGGTAATGAACCTTGTAGATACTTGGCATTGAAGTGGTGAACCTACTGCCGCAGTGGTTGTGAATAATAATCATTGGTGGAGGGAAGAGTAGTGAGTATTACAGAAGATAATATACGATGAGAATAAAATCAGGTTTTGAACACAGGTTATGTACAATGAGAATGAAATTATGTCTCAAAGGGAAGCTAACACATGAGAAGAATGAAATCAGGTCTCAAAGGGAGGCTGAAGTACTATCACAATGAAATCAGATTGCAAACAGCAACTAATGTATAACAAAAATGAAATCATGTTTCAAATTTGGTTTAACAAAAACAAAGTTATTCTGCAAAGAAGGAGTACAAAGAAAGCAGGAGTGTGGATCCATTATGAAACAAGTGAATGACTGTATATTAATCAGGTGTTCGGCGCAGGATAAGTTTTTTACTTCACCCATTCTCTAGTATGCACAAAATCAAATTGCTTCAGCTTCCACTTCTTTTACACTTGGTGAATCAGGATCAAGTCTTTCAGACACAGTTCTCACCTCCTCAGTAATACGCTGCATTCAACCTTCTTAGCCATCTGGCTCTCATTTTTGTTTCATAGCTACAGACTATCTTTGATTCTTTAGCCACTCCGGCTTTCAGTTTTTATAACCCCTAGTGCTTCAAGCCCTGAGCCCTCAATACCGAAGCCCTGAACCCTTAACAGAATGCAAGTTATATTTCTTGGGGTTTTCAAATGCTACAGTGGTCCAATTTATCATTAGTAAGCTACATATGAAACTTTAATGGTAGTTTTCATCCTGATCCAGTTGGTGAAAATACTTAGTGATATGTATTACATAGTATATTTGTATGTAGCTTGAAGTTTAGGGGAATATAGTATATAATAAACTACTCCCAAATGGATATTTGATATGGCAGATCTTGGCATTGTATATCAAAGATTCAATACAAATATACATTTGACCTAAAACAACCAATGCAAATTGATCAAAATTTTAAAATATTTCATAATTGCCTTCTTACCATTTTGGGCTTTGTGCATATCAGTATTGTTTCTTTGATATTTAATACCAACATTTGCCATATCAAATATCTATTTGGAACTAGTGTATTATATAGTATATTGCTCTAAACTTCAAACTATATATCAATATAATATTCAATAAATATTACCAACCTGTTTCACTAACTGAATCAGGATGAAAACTTGTATCCAAGTTGCATATACAACATACTATTCAAGAATTGGACCACAATAGTACTAGCAAACCGCCAGAAATCACACCTGCCTTCTGGAAAACTAAGAAACCTTGAAAACACAAAAACAGTTTTTACAGTTGTTATTTGTTGGCGATCTATTACTATTTGAACAATATTAATGATTGGCAGAAAATTAGCAAATGGAATTCTACTGACCATGGTCCATCAGTGTATCAATGTCTATGAAAAAACTTGCAATAACCACTACCTCCAAGAGTTTTCATACTGCCCTGAGTTTCTGAGTTCGACAGATATCCCTTTGCAATAATCCTATTGATTTCAATAGATGGAGCAAATACCCGTCCCTGACCTTGTTGGTCCAGTGGATATAAGATTCATACCAAGGGCCTTATTTAAATGGGTTAGCTATTTTTGTAAATTCAGTATCAGATTCTGTACCAAGTATGAGGTTCATTTCATTGGCTGCCAGTAATCTGCTTGTGGTTCCATTGCTACTTAATCACAAGTGACAGGAAGCAAATTGTCTTCCAACCATGAATCCCACTGTAGAAAAGTTAAAACCCAATATAAGTTCTCAATCTCATTTGCCAGTGCAGTGGTAGTTAACATCCATTTGAATTGTGGCTCAAGGTGGAACAATACTTCAGCCTATAGAGGATCATAACTTGCAGCCAACTTGGGTTCTGTCAAGCCTTCTTGTATTCCCAACTGGTATTCTGCAAGCTCTATATCTATAAGCCTCATCAATAATGACTGTCCAAAAATGACAAGGGCCCCAAAAACGTGTCCTGTGATATCTCATGATGCCCTGCCACTGGAGGTAGGTTTCAATAGTTATAATTACATTATATTGCTATGGGTGACCTCTTTTAATAGCTTTATAGTGATCATTTGCTCTCAAAGATTTAGATCAATAATGTAGGCATGATTTGATCTTAGTATATTCATTGTATGTATTTTCCCATTTCGATACCATTGGTTTTGGACTATTTCAGAATTAGTTTCAGTTGCAAAAATGAGAAGATATATTTTAATCTCCAGCTTACCATAATATTGATGTTGGGTAGTGAATTGCCAAAAAAGGCTTTGGTAGTATCTTTCTGACTTTCTGACCCTTTTCTTCCAGTACTTTAATATTATCCATCTTGATCTGCCACTGCTCAAGTCCACAAGGCAGTGGCTTCAGTAATTGCTCCTACCTATTGACTTGGTAACAAATAAATATGAAGGCTGTCAAGGTCTGGTAATTGACAGTATTACACTATTGTCAAAATATAAAAAGATCATCTTGCCAGTACTGCAATCATCAGCCAACAGGCTACCTTGCTTCAGACTGTTTACCTTCTCTGCCATCCAATTAACAGCAGCAATCTGGTGTGGGTAGAGCTGGGTTGTTGTTTTTAATGGCAAACATGTCCTGTTTTCCGTGGTAATTTCTTAATTTTTATACAATACTTACACATTCTCTTTCTGTGAATTTTTATTGTTGATTAAAAAAGCCAACCTGTAAATATATTTTACTGTATTCTTGGTTGACAGTACCTTATTGGTGCTGCAGTGGCTCTGACAGAGACTCTGACAGACAGACTCTGACAGTGGTTTTAATATTTGTACAGCAGCAGCTTTAATATATACTTTGACAAAGACTTTGACATCCATGCAGCAGTACCTCTGACAACGACTCTGACATTAGGGCAGATGGCAACTCCTGTACCACCGGAAGCATCACTCCAGGTTTTACCAAGTCAAAGTGGTATCCATACTTGATTTGGAACTACGTCGAAGATAGGTTAAACACTTTGTTCAGGATCTGACATCACTAAAAGAATCTGAACGAAATGAATAGCATTTGAATGTGTATATTGTTAAGGCTTGTTCTCTTTGCTGGGAAGATAGATTATACCTTTCTACCATGTAAGAATCCAAGGTCTTGATACCTTCATCTTTGCTTCCAACATATACTTCAATCAACACATGTTTCTAGTGCTCCAGCACCGTGACCAACTTGGAACCAATGCCCGTTTCCTTGCAACTACTGCTGCCTCAATTTCCCGATCCTCTATCATTTGTATTATGCTTTGATCATAATCAGACCATCGATATCATTCATGACATCAAGCTCAGAGGCATGTGCCTCCGGACAAGTGGTATCCTTTCGATCTCATAACCTCGAGAAAAATAGGCCTCTTTCGATTGAGAGCAGCTTGGCTGTTTAGAGTCAGTACATATTCTTAGGCCCCTAGCAGTCATCAGCTTTTGGCTGGTGCTATTCAGTTGTTTGCTGACAGTCCATTTGTTATCAACTTTTTGGCCAATACCATTCAGCTGTTTGCCAGCTGTCTGTTTGTTGTTGGTGATTTGGAGCAAAAGCAACCGCAGCCAATAATCAGCTACCAATACTTATCAATGGTGTGAGTGTTCATTTGCCAGCCATCAGAAAAGATTGGCTCTGGAATGTGAGACAAGTAATGGCCAATGACATCTAATCAGAGAAATCGTGGGTGATTGTACATGACCCCACTGCCAACTGGCTAGGTGTAGTACTACCCCCTCTCTTCAAGAGTTGGTCTCTGAACGATCATACTAATCTGTTCTTGGTGGCATTTGGGGAAATATGAACCAGTACGCCGAAGTGAATCATTCGCAATCTTCAACATAGTGGATCCGCACAAACCATTTTGCTTCGACCACTTGCTTATGGCCAGCTGAGACATACAAGAACAGACAACCAATCTGTTTGCTTGTATCCAAATGAGACATATGGCAGCAAGCAGAATTGATCAATCAGGTTGCCTCCAGCTAAGACACTTTGCTTTCTTTTTCTTTCTTGGATAATCTGGAACAATCATGACCCATGTATATCTTTAAATCCAAATTCATCTTTCTTTTGATCCATCTTTGTCTTGATCCATCATTCTCTTGATCTAGACAATCATAACCTCTTGATGCAGTAAAACCAAATCCTTTGTACAGTGTTGTGCTAGTCATTAAAAACCCTTCATGGGGGACAGATAGTAGTTCAACCTATGATTCAATCCTGATATCCTTTGCAGCCTAAGGATTTGGTCTGTGATACTTCTTCAACAGTTTCTTGTCATCAAGGTTTTTATAACGTTCCTCAGTCCAAACAGCATCTTCCAGGTATCCCTTCTGCCTGACCAGATATAAAACCCGTTTCCGTTCTGCACTGTACTGGCTGCCCAAGATCGCTTCGGCTTCATAATCTGTTTCCAATTTGTAGCCATCCACATCATAACCAAGCTTACGTGCTCCATCAGCAATAGCTGGTGCCGGTCTAACAGTATAGTTGGCATGTCCATAGGGTTCGATAAGTGATGCATGGCAGGCATTATGAATACACAATCGATTTGGTAACTCAAGCTTAATTGTGGTCGGTGAGAGCACGATCAAGACCTTCAAGGGTCCATGAAGCTTGGCATCCAGTTTGCAAGATATTCTTCAGATTTTGAGGTTCTTCCTATTTAGCGTACCAAAATCACAGACCGAATTCCTTAGCAGGCCGATCATGGAACTTCCCCATTGTGTTCTGTGCTTGCCCTTTGCCTTTACGATACAGTGCATGTACACTGGTCATCCAGTGAACATAGTTCCTGGATACCAGATTGTTTACTTCTGATTTGCTGGGCCAATTTGTTTCAGGATCAAATCCAAAGTTTGCAAAGACTGGTGACATTCCCATTGCGGTAGCCAGAGAGTTGTTGTAGGCGTACTCTGCCATCAGTAACATTTCAGACCAATTATCCTGCTTGTAATTGCAGTAATTTGGCAGATAGCATTCCATCATTTGGTTGACTCTGTCCGTTTGTCAATCCATTTGAGGGTGGAATGGCAAAGACATATTCAATCCAATATCCTCAGCTTGGCCAATGAAGACCAAAATGTGGAGGAGGACCTAGAGTCCTGATTTGACACTATGTTTGATGGCAGACCATGGAATCTCCATACTTCTTTCAGAAAGATTCTGATCAAGTCCATAGCTCACTTCTGTCCATTTTTCAATTGAATGAAGTTAGCAATTTTTGTAAAGTGGTGAACAATTATCCATACCAATGAGCATCTGTCTGATACTGGTATTTCAATAATGAAGTCCATGGAAATCAAATCCCACAGGAAGTACACAAACTCGAGGGGTTGTAGAAGTCCATAGCGAGCATGGCATGCTGCTCCATTCCTTTCGCACTCATGGTATGAGCAGTCTTAATCCTCAATGAATTTCTCCAATTGTGGCCAAAAGAAGTATCGTCTGACCAGCTCAATTGTTTTGTACTGCCCTAGGTGGCCCACCACCTGCGAATCGTGCTCTACTGCCAATATCTGTTTCTTCAGCTGCAGAGTATTTGCAATACACAGTCTGCCTTGAGAATACTGGACTTCATTTTCGAATGAGATATCTGGGATTGGGTTTTCTTCAATAACTGGGATGTACTCTGCTTGCCATACAGCATCATTATTCGCGGAGCTGACCACTGCTTCTAACTGCCATGAATTGAACTTGACTACCAGAATTTCTCTGAACTGTGCAGCAGAAATCGCCATCACATCGTCTCATAACCTCATCGCCATTACATGCACTGTTTCATTTTCAGCAGTTACCAACTGAACAGGTCTCAGAATACGGTGGATGGGCTGGTTTTAGTTTTCTTCAGCACTACCTCCCCCTTTTTTAAGTCGGTACTCCCAACGCCTGGATCATGAATCCGGTTTCCCATTTGCACTACCAGTTCGGTGGAATATTTTGAAATCATATGCTGCCAGCACTTGAGCCCAGTAGGTTTGCCTCAAATTGAAGATCTTCATAGTCACAAAGTATTCGATATTTTTGTGATTGGTGAAAATACTGATTGGGTGGGCTGCACTTTGGGGATAACGTCTCCATTTTTTGAATATAAATACTATGGCCACCACCTCTTTGTGATTGATTTTGTAGTTAATCTCGGCTTTATGTATTATTCGAGAGTGGTAGGCTATAGTGTGCAATCATCCAACAATGACTTGGGAGAGTATAGTGTGAATTGCACAATTGCTAGTGTCTGTCTCCATTACCATTGGCCAAACAGGCTCAAAGTACCGTAATATGGGAGCCTTAGTAAAGTACTTCTCTTGTATATCAAAGGCTGATTGATTTCAGGAATTTGCTCTCCAGCTAAACTTTTAATTTGTTTTCTTGTTTAACTCTGTAGAGGGATGGCTTATCTTTGAATATCCTTCAATGGAGTATTGATGGAAGTTGGCTAAGCCAAGGAAAGACTGGATGTCCTTGACAGACTCCGGAATCTCTTGTTTCAGAATAGTATCAATTGAGTCCTCTGACATACTCACACCTTCTCCCAATATGAAATACCCTAGACAGTCAATTTGCTTCTGGTGCCATTCGCATTTATCAGTTGTTATAGCAAAGTTGTTCACTTATAATTGACGAAGAACTTCTTGAGTTAATTGTATATGTGCTTCTTCATTTTTAGTATACATGAGGATACCATCTATGAAGACAACTACTTCATAAATGATTGCATCTCGCCGGATCGTATTCATCCACTGTTGAAATGTAGCTGGTACATTCACCAATCCGCAGGGCATAACTAGGTATTCATAATGTCCATATCTCATACACAATGTAGTCTTCAATTCATCACTGGGTTTATTTCGAATGAGGTTGTACACTGCCTTCAAATTAATCTTGGTGATAATCTTGGATCCATCAACCCAGTCACAAATTTTGTTCATAAGCGTCAATGGATATCGGTTTAAAATTGTCACTCAACTATGATCTCTGCAATCTATGCACAATTTTAAGCCTCTTCAGAGTAAGTTTAGAATGAAGAGTATGGGTGCACCTGCCAGTGACTTGCCTGCGACAGATCATTCATGAATCAAACATTTCCTTCAGATATTCTGTATGGACACAGAATTCCTTTTCTAAGAGAGCGTAGATGGGACCCCACGGAGAGTGTTGTCCATGTTTCAAGTCTATGGCATAATCATAGAATCGATGAGATGGAAGAGCATTGGCAGTTTCTCCATTGTATAATGTTTCGAAGTCTCTGTACTGCCATGGAATTTGCTCTATCCAATTGCTTTCAATCTCATGCCTCATATTGACATTCATTGAATCAATATCCCCAATCAATCAATGATCTGTACTGAACTTCAAAATGGAATCGTCATATTCAATTGCGAATGAAGATACCACTGCCTTTGTACAATATTGATGGCAGTGTATCAACAGAAACTGGAGTTTATTATTTTCTTTGGTAATTGCACCAAGTGCTCAATGCTTGACAATCCACCAGTAAGGTAACATTATATGAAACGAATCTTCCATTTGTCCAATTTTGAATGTTTCTTTGCTATAATGGGGTACATACCACCGAGTAATGGGGAAGGTGTACTGCCAACCCACTTCTTCTACTGTTTTTCAATTAAAGTTTTCGACTATCAATGGTTCTGTTTGAGTCACCCATAGAAGACCATGTGAATCAGCCTACTGCTTCAGCATCATAGGTGTATCACACCCACCATCAAAAACAAACAATACAGTGATATTCTTCATGTCTCGAAAGCTTGAAAACATACGAATTGTTGGTCTTGAATCTTTCTTCAGTTTATGTGATAATTGTTGCTTTTGTGTCTTGGGTACAACCTGAGGTATGCTGGCTGCAGCCATGCGTTTTCAATCCTTTCAGTTGACTACCATGGTGAATTGCCTTTGGCCACAGCTCCGGCCGCGATAGGTCATGGCTGATGCCTAGGTCAATACGGTTCAAATGAGTATAATTAAGTGTGATAGTAATTGTTTGTCACTTGTCCTGCTTGGATGCTATATGACCAGCATATTTCGAGTATTGAACACATTCTCAGGCATCATTTTCTTAAACAGCAGAAATCAAAGTTCATTCCATATTGAAAACCTAAGCAATACCAATGACCATATTGGTAAGACCCAAATGAAAACCCAAAATATGTACAGATGTCTTTATCCATGAAATCCCAAAGAAATATGAATATCTGAACCCATTAATACCAAAAGCGGAGGAGTCTGTACCTCAAAACCCATAGGAAAGACCGCTATCCCAAAGAGAAGACAAAAGAAACTTGTTGTATCTATCAATTTGTTTACTGTTGGAGTCTACCTCATGAAGCACTTGAGAGATTGATACTACTGCCGGTTCTTGATTTGGTCAGCCAGACTCCTGGGCTTGTCCTTCGAAAAAAAGGTGGTTACTTCCGGCATCTCCATCTTAGGCTTCTTATCCTTCTTCTTCCTCTTACTGGAGGAGATCTTGATGGCATGCTTGCAGAATACCCATTGATGCTCCAATAAACTACAGTGCTTGCACTCATTGTGCTTGGCTCTTGCTTCTAACAAAGATTCCGGAATGCCTTTCAGGGCTCTGTCTGTATCCATATTGACTGGCTTAGAACCCTTCTTCTCCATTTGAGTATTTTGGAGTCCAAACCTTTCTCAAAGTTCTGTTTTCCTTCATTCACCTAATTACCATCATCATCACGCATCGTCTTATTGTTCTATTTGTTTTTGGGTTTGTGCTCGTTGTGCTGGCACTTGTCTTGCAGGCGTGTTTCATATGTGCGGCCAACGTGTTTAAACAGTAGTTCGTATTCTGTGTCATCGTCTAGTGTAATCTTCGAACAGCATGTTTGATTTTTGAGTTCTTTGTTGAGTCCGCTGTGTAGAGCCTATTGCCATGCAATCCCGTATCAGCTGACATGGTAGTGTAAGTCCTCCGTCTTTATGATATAGTCCTGGATGTTTCCCTTGTACTGCAATTTAATCATCTTTTGGATGCATTCTGTTTCTTTCTCTGGGTTGATGAATCGTTCCTCCATAGCACTGGTGAATGCTGACCTTGTGTCAACCTGAAAATGCTTCCCAAGCTGTTTTTCTGGGTTGGTGTACCAGCCTGAAGCTTTGTCTCGAAGAATGGTTGCAACAAAGTTAATTATGTTGTCATTATCGTTATAATCATCTTTGAAGTATCTGGGATAGTGATCTACTCCTGTAATCCAATGGCGGTAGAATTTCAACTTGTCTGTTTGGTCTCCCTTAAACTTGTAGGGAAGGTCAAACTTTTGCTTCATACTTTGATTTGGAGTTCTTGGCTGTTGTGGTAGGTGTAGTAGTACCGAAGGTGATTCGCTATAATTCATTCCTGCCAGTGGTGAAAGTGGTAGGGGAACATCATCACCAGTATCAGAAGTGCTGGAGCTTCATGAGATGGCGGTTGATGACTCAGAGTCCCCTGGGGATCTCCTCCAACGCCTCCTGCACCGTCTCCATTACTATTCAGTTCTGGCGTCACAGCATCTTTAACCCATGTTCCAATGCCAACACTTACAGTATGTCAAGGGTGGATTTTCTGCTCAACTTGCTTGGTATCCCCATTCTTTGATGTCAATACTGACCGGGCCAGCAAGCATACTCATCTCTTCATTCTTTCATCCGAGAGCTTGATTCGCAATACTCTAGTGAATTCTTTGAATTTCCTCTCAAAGACCTTCTTCATCTTTTGTTCAGCCGCTTTCCTCTCCCATTCTGTGTTGTCTGCCTTTTTCTGTGCTTCCTCCGGTATCTGTTTTGCTTCTTGTACAGACTTGGCGTATAGTCCAGACATCCGTTTGCCGCCCTCTTGAGCTTTCATCCAAACATCCGCCAGCTTGTGGGATTGGCTAGGCGCTTGGAGGGCAAGGCATTCTTGGACTCGTTCTCTATTATTAAGCAGAGTTGAAAGGATTCCGCAGACTTTTCCAGAATATTGGGTTCGCTTTCTGAGGGCTGACCGCAGCTCTTCATAGGCTTCGGTGGATTGGATGTTTATCTGAACAAAGACTGCTTGGACTTTAGCAACAAACATTTGGGATTGGATAATTATTTTGGAATGCTGCTCAAATTGAACCCTTTCCATCTTTTCCACTCCCAGATAAACGGCATCATATATCTTGTTTTGTCTAATGATGAGGCTTTCTTAAGCTGTGGGCAATCCTGGGAGGGCAGTCTGTATCTCGAATTTGTTCCTTCATGCTTCATGAATCAGCATATCTATTTGTTTGAGCTCTCTATAGATTCCCTCCAAAAGCTCCATGACCCAGTCCAGAATGTCTTTCCTTGTAATAGGCTGGTAATGTGTTACCTGCTTATTCTTGTTGCTGGATAGGATCAACACATCTTCCCTTCTGACCACCATGTAGGCATCTATCATGCTGGTGTCTGATCCGACCATTATAGGACAACAAAAAATTGCTCATCATGCGTAATAAGAAACAAGAGGAATCGAGCTCCCGATTTGTACTGAAGTTGTACTGAGGGCTCGTAGTGTGAGTGAACGGTGTACATGGTTATGGACCAGCAGCATGGAAATAAGTAGCAAAATAGATGTGGCACAGAGTTTGAAGACATTAACCAACTCAAATGGTGAAAAGTGGTAAGAATAGATGATAGAGCAGCTGCTCCACGGCCGATCGTTGTGTAGATATCTCCGCAATTCAGCTTACAATAACACACTTCCTGATTTTCACAATCGATTTGCAAGCCTTTGTATCTAGTCCAATGATCAGCAAAGATTGGATTGTCGATACTTACACCTACTTCACGTCTTGCTGTGTCTGCCCAGTAGAGGCTCAACAGATAAGGCATATCAGATTTGTTCCAAAAGTAATCTTCATGAGGTTCTCCTATTGAATTTATGTGACTGTCAATGCTATCGAAGAAGTTGAACGATTCTGGTTCTGCAAGCTTTGATGGGGTTCCAGGTAAATTGAAAAAGTTGACTTGACAGTGGCAGTTAGAGTCACATAGTATCAAGGTTGCTTGATATATCGGTGTGGGTAGAAAGAATACCTTCCTCGGAAGGGTTTCTTTGCTAATAATATAATGTAACACAGGGTGCATCATTCCAGGTTTCGCCCAGTCAGAGTAGTATCTATACTTAATGCGGGACAGCTTTGAAAGTAGGTTAGAAACTTCGCTTGGGATGTGAAATGACCAAAAGAATCGGAATGAGAAGAATAGCTTTTCAATAGGTATATTGTTAAGGCTTGATCTTCTTGCTGGAATGGTTGATTATGCCTTTCTACATCGAAGAATCTAAGGTCTTTATACATTTGTCTTTGCTTCTAACAAATACTTCTATCCATGCTTTTCTCTAGAGCTGCAGCACTGTGACCACCTTTGAACCAATACCCATTCCTTGGCTACTACTGTGGCCTCAATCTCCCAATCTTCTATCGTCTTTATCATTATTAGATTATAATCTAACCATTGGTATCTTTTATAACATTAAGCTCGAGGGCTTGTACCTACGGACAAGTGGTATCCTGTCGATCTGATGCCCCCCAGTTGAATAGGCCTCATTCGATAGGGAGCAGCCGTGCTGATCAGAGTCAGTATGTAATTTCAGGCCTCCAGCAGTCATTTCGTTTTGGCTGGCACCATTCAGTTTTTTGGTGGCTGTCTGTTTGTTGTCAGCTTCTGGGCCAATGCCATTCAGCTGTTTGCTAGCAGTCCATTTGTGGTTGGTGATTTGGAGCAGAAGTGACTGACGCAATTCATTAGTCGTTGATGTTTATTTATAGTTTGGGTGATTATTTGCTAGCCATGCAAAAAGATTGCCTGTGGCATCCGGGACGAGTGATTGCTGATGACATATGATCAGGGAAATTGTGGGTGATTGTGCATGACCCCACTGCAAACATGCTATGTGTAACAACTCTCCAGTCTTCATAAATGTTGTTTATGATTTCATTCTTCAGTATTTGGTTCTCAATGTTTTTTCTAGTACCTCCATCATATGTGATTACAGCCATGTTTTCAAAGTCTGGATCGTTTTGTTGAATATTGTGTATATCTTCCACTTAGTGTTAGCAACGGTTCCGGGATACCCGGCTGCGTTCCGGGTTGGAACCGGAACCGTGCCCCTGGGTCAGTTCTGGAACCACCAAGGAACTGAACCGCCCAATCACAAGCGGTTCCAAACCCAGACCAGAGCCCCAGGTCCGGTTCTGGAACCACCAAGGAACCGAACCACCCAATGACACGTGGTTCCAACCCAGAACCCAACCGAAACCCTCCGGGTTTTATCGTCTTTCACCTGTAGCAGAGCCTCATTGTTCATCGGCCCCAATAATCACAGCTTTTCTGCTACAATTAAATATTTGAGTTCGGATTGGATCGCGACATGTTATATGCGTAGATTATGCAGTGTTTGTCGCTCTTTCACCTCCCGCTCTCCGATGTGCGATATGATTAGTATTCGTTGAGTCGCTGTGAAATAAAGCCGAAAATGCAGCCAAAAACGACTGTTTTTCGCTGCGACTGAACAAATACTAACTGTATCGCAAATCGAAGAGCGGGAGGTGAAAGAGCGTCAAACACTTCATAATCTACGTATATAACCTGTCGCGATCCAATATGAACTCAAATACGTAATTGGAGTAATAGTTTTGGAGAAGAAACCTGCCAAAATCCGGCGGGTCCAGATCGTTTCCGGGTCGGAGCGGCTTGTGATTTGGCGGTTCGGTTCCTTGGCAGTCCAAGAACGGAACCGTTGGCCTCGGTTCCGGGTTTGGGACCGGAGATTAGTGCCAGATCAGGTTTAGTACGGTTCCGGAACTGGAACTGACCCGGACCCATAATTTGGAACCGTTGCTAACACTACTTCCACTTCAAAATCTAATTCAACTGGTTCAACAGGCAGAATATCTAGGTTCAAAGGAGTAGGTATGATAGTTATCAGCAAGGGCTCCAGTTCATTGTCATCCACTGGTGTAGCTTTTTGTGCTAGCTATTTATTCTCTTTATTATTATCAAGATTAATGATCTTTTTGGCTATGGGATCAATCAATTGGAGAGGATCCTCAAAGCCCTTGTTGGGGTTGAGCTCAATCATCATGGGTGTTTCTCGTAAGTTGGGGTTCATGGTTGTCTTTACATTAATAATATCTATGTCAGAGTTATCCATAGGTATGGTCTCTAGTATGAGGTAGAATATTGTCAATGGACAACTACTAATCTATGCAATTGTTGATGCTGAATTCCAAGTATTGGCAGTTACCATCAAATTTTTCCATTGGTACTGGAAGATTATATCTTCATCTTCTGGCTGTCAATAATGGGTGGAAACTTTGCATCAGTCAAAGACCCTTGTAAATTCCACAAGGTGCAGTTGTTCTGTTTTAAATTGAACAAGTTCTTTGTTCCAGGTAGGTGCTTGAGGTTCATGTATGAGGTCAATGATTACAACAGGTACTAGGTCATAATCGATGGCAAGATCTAATTTGTGCTACTGGATAGGAGGATCAATTACAGCCGCTTTCCATACCCATTGTGTTCTTCAGTCTTCTGGGACACATTGTGCTGACAAATTGAATATATAATGTTTTACCTAAGACCTCCTGGATCCTATCCCAATTGGCAGAGGTATGCAATCACATACCAATGGCAATCTGGATGGCAACGAAGCACTCCGATATATAGGTATTAGTATTGATGAGAACTCTCCTACACAAATGAATGATCTTCCCCAGGTGGCTGATTTCCCCCAACACCATGACCCAGAAGTGTCAAGCAAGCTGGATCCCACTTGGACATTGTGAGTATGATTTACCAGTATAGTCAGGCCGGACTTCAAAGATATGTTTGGTGGTGGGGCTGGCTTAAATTTTGATGGCCCCAGACTCAGTGCTACTGCAATGGTAGGTAGCTTAAGTTTAGTTGGAGTGTTGTCTTGTGTCATGGCATTCTAAGTCCCTTGCCTCAATAACCACAATACGATATGACCCATGGCTCCAAGGCTGTCATCAATATATGCAGTCTGGGGCGTCATGTTCAGAAGATCTCTGGCTGCCTCCGCAAGGGAAATCATAATATTGACAAACTTCTATTGTTAGCATATGACATCAGGAAAACGTTTTTGCCTACATAGGTACCATATATACCTAGGTAAGCAGCTTTTGCGTTGGATGTGTTGGGTGCATTCGGTAGAATCCCTGCAACCATGGGAGCGGTGGAAACAACTTTTCAAAAAAGAACTTACCCAGTTGTCAGTACAACTGATATGGTTGTATAATCAACTATTAGTCGACCAATGTCATTGCTGCAAATTGGCATGACCCTTTTACTTTCGATTTGATTTTCCCTAAGTCCCTGAGACCGCCACCATCAGTCATTCAACTTCCAGAGTTGCCCAACAAACGAAAGCAATGGTAATCCTACTCCTCCTGCTCTTCCTTCTTCTATGTATGATCAATTCTAATTATTGCAGTTCTTCTGCGAATCGAGCATGAATGGATTCATTCGATTCATCACGTTGAGTTGATCACACTCGGGTACTCCAGACATCGGTCGCACAACTCCTACAGTTGCCCCACAAGCGTCAGTGTACACCGCCTCCTGCTCTACCAGCTCCGCCTTCTCCTGTATTTGATCGGGTCTGACTGTTGCAGTTCTTCCCCGAATGATTCGTGAATAGCGGCAGTCGATTTGTTGCATTGAGTTGAGCCTGCTCCGGTACTCCAGTCATCAGTCGCACAACTCCCAGAGTTGCCCCACAGGCATAATTCATAGTACTCCTTGTCCTACTCCTGTTGCTCCTAGTGGTGATCGATTCTAATGCTTGCAGTTCTTCTCCAAATTGAGAGTGAATGGATTCATTCATTCCATCATGTTGAGTCGATCAAGCTCGGGTACTCCAGCCATCGGTCGCACAACTCCTATAGTTGCCCCACAAGCGAAAGTGTACACCTCCTCCTGCTCTACCTGCTCTTCCTTCTCCTGTATTTGATCAGTTTGATTCTTGCAGTTCTTCTCCGAATGAGACGTGAATAGCGGCATTCGATTCCTCACGTTATGTTGATCCTGCTCGGGTGCTCCAGTCATCAGTCACACAACTCCCACAGTTGCCCCACAGGTGAAATACATAGTACACCTCCTCCTGCTACTCTTGCTCCTATCGGTGATCGATTCTAATTCTTGCAGTTGTTCTCTGAATTGATCATGAATGAATTCATTCAATTTTTCAGGTCAAGTCAATCAAGCTCGGGTACTCCAGGCATTGGTCACCCAACTCCTGCAGTTGGTCTACAAGCGAAAGTGTACACCTCCTCCTGCTCCATCTGCTCCTTCTTCTCCTATATTTGGTCAGTTCTGAATATTGCAGTTCTTCTCCGAATCAATCATACATAGCATCTTTCGATTTGTCTCATTGAGTCGATTTAGCTCGGGTACTCCCCTGATCGGTCGCACAACTCCCTCAGTTGCCCCAGAGGCGAAATAAACAGTACTTGTGAATCTGCTCCATTTTCTCTTATTTGTGATCGATTCTAATTCTTGCAGTTCATCTCCAAATCAATTGTGAATGGATTCATTTGATTTGTCGCATTATGTCGATCCAGCTCGGATACTCCAGTCATCCGTCGCATGACTCCTACAGTTGCCCCACAAGCGAAAGAAATAGTACTGCTGCTGCTGCTGCTCCTGCTTGTCCTTCGTCCCATGTACATGATTGATTGGGAATTTAATGTACTGGAGCAATATGAATGATGCAATGTGAATATAGAATAATAGAAACTATTTAAACAAAACATATTAAATCATTGTGATGAAAAAAGTAATAACTCTATGCAGTGCAAAACCGTGGCCAACATGGAAAATTGTTGTGACAACTAGGTGCATAGGTAGGGAGTGTGCTGATAGTTGCCACCTACATATGGGCCCAGTTGCATTGGATGCGTTGGGTGCATTGGGAACGTATTCAGGCACCCAACACAGTTAGGTTTTTTGCTGATGGAGTCAGAGTCAGAGTCACCCTGCAATAAGGGGTATAAAATGCTATCTGTTTAAAGAATATATTTTAACCTGTTCATATATCTTTATCTTACCTGGCTTTTGAGCTGGATAGAATTTCAGGAGGCTGTGAACAGGAAAATCATTGTGGTTATGACAAGTTTTCAACTGTACAACTTCGTCCAGATGTCACTTGAATGATTGTTGTGCCAACAAATAATCAACATCCTGGGTTGGCTTGTTGAGCATGCTCCCAATATTCGCTTTTGTCAAAATACTAGTAAATAGCCGCATACAGGGTTGTTGCTTTGGCAGTATAGCGATATTGAAAATATGGGTACTGGGAAAGAGACTGAAAAGAGAGTTGTGGAAGATATGTGAATAAAATTACTGGAAGATGGATAAGATATTGTCTACTAAGATGGGAGATTTGGATATAATAATTGATTCCTCCCACATTGTACACTAAATAAACTATACTAATATATCTGATGAAAGCCAAACTGAATTGGGGAGCTTGTTTTATATGATTAGTTTTGAGAAGTTATATACAAACATAATTCTAAAGATCAACTTTGTAGAAGTAAGAGTTGGTTGATAATGCAAAATGGAATTTGATATTGAGACAGAGACCCTAGTGCAATGATATATTATGCACCTATATGTGATTTGTTCCCTCTTTAGATTAAGGGTGTAAGCTGAGCATAACCTGTTCACCATCAAAGTTCACTCATGCAATCCTTCATTGGCATATATTTCAAGTTCCACTTTTTCCAACAAACTAGTTTCACTCACCACCATCATATAACTTATTGTCATTATACAACTTCCATTGAGTACAAGAAGTCAAATACTGGATTGCATTCTAGAGACCCAAGACTCAATGCAGACGCATATGCAGATGATGATATCAGTTTTAACTACAATATCCACTGGATTGTGACTTTCAATTACTGGACCGTTTGGGCCATGGCAACGGGCTTCCCCCACCCTGAAAGGATGGTGGTGACACTAAAATATTGAATGATAAGTTGAGAATTTGTAAAGCTGTTTAATTGTATTATTGGTGTATTCTGGCAAGTTCAAGAGAATCTGCCACACTGAGAGAGTAATGAATAAAGCTGTTCTTGAAGATGTATAATCCTCAGATTTGTAAATCAAACAAGAAAAAATGTCAACCAGAATACTGCGACAGCAGGACCCCAATACCTCCTACCAACTTGTACCTCTCGCAGAAGATTGAAAAGCCACTGCCAGTAAACTTCCCTCATTAACAATATCTAAAGACAATGGAAAATCAAAAAAACGACGAATCACGAAAAATCACTCGCCCCCTGCAGACCCACAAATCCAGTTCCCCACACCTCAAAACTTTCATAACCCTCCCACCTTCCATACTATTGTCCCAAGGTATTACCCACATACTGCTTACAATAATCTACCATCCAAGTTCTGTTATTAGTATACAGTAGAACCCTTCGATATTTTAAGCCTATTTTTGACACCATCACTGTTGGAGGAAATGGCAGCCCATAGCAAAGCATATGCTGCGGCTAAAGCCAGTGAACGACAGTTGGAGGGTGGTAGAAAGTGGATGGAGGTCTCCACATCAGAACTAGGGGTTTGATTGGGAATTGTATCGTATAAAGAGGTACATAGTTCCCCTGCAGTGAGGGACTACTGGAGGCATAATGAACTGAATCCCACCCACTGTATTTGCAAGTATATGGGCAAAAAAACACAATTTGAGGAGATTAAATGGTACTTTCATTTATCATCTCCAGATCTCCCAAAAATAGCACCTACAGGAATTCTACTATGGTAGAGTAAAGTTGATCATATTATAGTCCAACTTTGGAAAAGTTCACAGCAATATTGCATGCTTTCAACATATATTTCCTTGGATGAATGTATAATAAGAGCTATTGGGCGATCTCCTGACACATACAAGATGCCAAGCAAGCCCTTCGAATGAGGATTTGAGTTTCACTGCCTTTCTGACCACAGTTGCATCTGGAATTTCCATCCAACCTCAAACCAGGCTGGTCCTGATCCGGTTCCATCACCTGATGGCCTGACTGCAACAGGAAAAGTTGTGAACCATCTCTTACAGAGGCTCCCCAGTACCATGTACTTTATAGTCTACCTGGATGACATTTATTCAACAGTTGCCTTGTTGGGAAGATTGCGTTATGATTAGCATATGGGTGCCGGTGGAACAGCACACCCTTCCTCTGCTGGATTTCCTCCAGAACTGAAAATTCCATGGCAAGATATTGACAAATACGAGTACCATGACCTGAAAGTACTCACAGTTATTGACAGCCTTTTTGGCCAGCTGGTTGGTACACATTTGTGGTTCGATAATACATCAGTTACAATTCTCAGTATTGTACATTACTTTCAATCTCAGCAAGCAACGTTAAGAAAGCAGCCAGGGATGCAGAGCACCAATAAATAGAAGGTTTGGGAGGCCTTTGGTGATTTGCAGGAGAAACAGATGATAATCCCTGTCTGCACTGATGACTACAATCACAACATGAGTGGTGTGAATATAGCAGATCTACTACGGAGCAACTATGATACTCCACTCACCTTCTTTCGCACATCGTGGCCTACGCTCTTCAGGGCGTTTGATACCTTGGTCACAAATACCTATGTCATCTACCAGGATATGCTTCAGAGTTCTAACACCATCACACATAAGGAGTTTTGCCTGCAGTGTGCTTGGGGTTTAATCTTGGCTGGGTTTGAATGAATTTCCACCTCACAGATTGTACATTCAACTATGGTCGTATCCACCAGATCAAATGTTAAAGAGGATACCACTTTACCCTTTGACCGAAGGTGTGACTATAGGCACCTTCCAGTCTATCTTGAGAAAGGAAAGCGATTGGTGTGTTGGCTTTGCCGCTGGATGCAGGGAAACAGTGCCACGAAAAATTCAAAATCTCCACCACAACTCACTGGGCTTGCACTCTATGCAACTGGCCACTTTATTTCAATGATGAAAGGAATTGTTTTGTTGAGTTCTATAAGCTGTTAAGGGGTGGGGTGGGTGGTTGTGCAGGGAGAGGAGGTGGGGTGATAGCTGGACGGGGTGGATTTTGGAGGGGTAGCTGGGTTGACACAGCCATACTTGAGGTAATTTACACTTCGTATGGATAGAAAGATATATTTGCTACTAGACAAGACATAATTGAAAGGAGAGACTCTGGGGATCTGTTTCGAGGTGTGGTTGTGACGGTTGTGAGGGCGGACCATATGGTGTGGAAACCCGTTACGATCCAGAGGATACTACGTACAAAAGTTTGTCCAAATTTGGGATCCCCTGTTGACAATATGGTATACATACCATTATGTGAACTGGATAACTGGGACCCACTTGTACCGTTTGCGATATTCGAACTGTGACAACTATGTCATTCTAGTATGGACACCAACATGGGCAAAACAGAACTCAATAACTTCCATCAATATTGGGTAATTGTTCCTGCTGCCTATACCAAGTATGTAGATCAATTATATCAACTTATTGTAGACATGGAATATATAGATGGATTTGGATATGCATTTGAGGAGAATTCAGTCAATGTTAAAGAAAAAGCCACTGTATTCTGGTACTGGAATTCTATTGTGGCAGTATATTATATTCTTGGCAATCAACCATTCAGAGAGCGTCTCTTCCATGCCACAATATAGCAAATAGATGCAAGTGGTGAACGTATATATGCCAAGATATGGACTGCAGACTGATGGTGAATAATACAGACAAGTTGCAAGTTCTATTTTGTCACAGTATGTGTTGGAGAATCACAGTATCAGAGTGTTGCAGGGTGAGAGTGTGTTGTCAGAGTGCCTTGGTATCAGCATTCTGCAGTATATGATTAAAGCTGCCCTACTCCTGACCAAGACAGAAATATATAAATTATAGTTCATATTGAACTTTCATTCGTATGACAAACCAATACCAAGTTTCAACCCCTGTATTAATAGAGTGACAGGATAGTGCAACGAAATTGTATTTCTAATATGTCCCCATAACATCACCATGTCAGAATTGATTCAATCTCTGATATCATATTTTATGTCATTCATTATTAATCCTGATGCCAGCCCAGACCTCCAAGCCTCTAGGTCTCAAAAATTGTTGGTTTTCTATCAAAGATTGACATAACAAACAGTATCACAGGTACTATACAGCAGTACAACAGTTTTGATACTGTTATAGTTTAAAAAGCAAGATATATAGATAAATTTGTGGGGACATGGCAGTTCATTAGACCATATCTTGATATCAAAGCATCATATATGACATAATAACAGCTAGGTTGGACAGCAAGTATATCACCCTGCCAAGTAACTTCATGCTTTGTATTTCAGCAATCGCATAATTATTGGAAAAGCCAATATACACAGTATAGTGATATAGTACAATATATATCATGACTTTTTATGGGAGGAAGATTTCAAATATCAGTCATCTGCAATGCCAAACATCAATCATGGGATGATGATGTATTGGTATGTACTACAATAATCCCCATAAATCATAAATGTATCAGCAGTTGTAATGTCTATATATCATATGCCAAGTAGTAGTGATAATAACCGATATTTTATCAATCAGTGTATATCTTTGGAGACATACAACATGATATACTGTATGTCTTAAGCCTACTGCACCAGCTTGTCAAAGACTGAAATATTGTCAGGGTTGATGTTGGAGTTGTCAGAGTTGTCAAAGTTGGTAAAGTGAACAGAGTTTCAGTGCCACTGGCCATCATATCAGTGAGCCTGCATTGCCATGCTGCATATCACTCTATTATATTACAGTGAACCCATGCAGAGTTGTCAACTACTTTCAAAGTTGCTGCTGTCCATCATATGAGATCAGACTTGGCTGGTATCAGTTATGACCAAACAATATATCACAGTATTATGGCATTGGCCATGGTAGGATTATTTTGGAAGTGGTTGTAAAAGTTGTTGCATTCAAGAGCAGTGAATATTAAAAACAATATAGATTCTGTAATACTATTACAATGATATATGCCATAAATGAATAATTCCAAGAGAGCTATTTGAATTGGAAGAATTGAAATATACATTTAATTTTTACAGTGACAAATCATATTTGTATGTTTCTATAGAATTTTGTAAACCAAAAAAGCATATGCAAATATATGATGGTACCCAGTGAGCTGTAATAAGCCATGATATTATATATGTAGTAGAGTCATAACAGCCACAACATTCCATAACATAGCAGTAACAGCAATAACAAATCCTGATTAAAGAAGTACAGATACTTGTCCCAATGTACTATACCACAAGTTGCAGAGGTGGCAGCTTCAATTCATAGAATGAAAGTAGTACATAATAAGGAATGGTTGAATAAACAAATGGAATCCAAATATCTTCATGAAAGAATACAACAATGGGAGAATTCAATCATAAGTAACAAAGAAACAAGAATATATGGGTTTTTATTTTCTGATGGCTTTCTTTTCTGAAATGTCAATTGTTATACTAGGTCTGGCAGTGGGAGCATTTTCTTTTATGTTTGATCTTCTTTGTTTTTCTGGCTACTTCCTTTCCCAAAATCTCTTTTATACTGAAAATATTGTTTCTTTAATTATTCTACTGATTTCTATAGTAGAAATATCTTTATATATGATTATGATAGTATAGAATAAGTGACGCATAGATGAATAATATAAGCCCAAACATTATTCAAAACTGCACAATATAGAATGTATACAAATATGGACAATAAGGAAACAAATATATATGGGTTTTTCTTTTTTGGCAGCTTTTTGTTGGCTTTTATGTATTTTTTTTAAATACTCTTTCTTTGTTCTTCCACCAGTTTCAGCAATAGAAGTATTCTTTTTGGGATTTTTGTTCTTTAAAGTAGAAGCTTCTACTTGTATTTTTAATTGATTATATTTTTCTTTTGGCTACTTTCTTTTCTAAAGACTCAATTTTAGTTGTTTTGCCAATTCCAGCAGGTAAAGCTGCTATTATGGAATACAAATAGTATTCTATAACAGATTGATAGATAAGCAAAGTGAACTCAAACATGTTTAAAGAAAGAGAAGAAGTATAGATGTATATAAACATAGATACTAAAGAAATAAGGATATACAAATTGTTTTTTTTAATACTTCTTTAAGGCTGATAGTGGATTTCTTAAAATTGTGGTAGTTGTGGAAGGTTTGAATAAATGTATAAGGTATGGATTTGTATGGTTCTGATATAGTATACAAAACAGATTATTCAGATTGACCTCTATATAATTGGCGAGTCAATAAGTAACATTTATACAACTTTACAAATACTATTAATACAAGTTTTGATATGAATTGAAATAGTACTTGGAATGGTAAATTGGAAATAACCATTTCAATAATATAGCTTTAGAATTAACAGATTTATTATTGATTTTTGGTTATAAAATCTCAATAATTAATAGGTAATATAGATTTTATATAAATACTATCAGTTATTAGTTGAGTCAATATTTATATAAGCAACAGTTCCAGTTTATCAGACTGTAGTCCAGGATTGGAACTACAAAGAAACCAAACCAATTATGTAAATTTGTATTATCATACAAATTATATCTAAAATTGCCTGGATTAAAATACTATTCTATCTTGTCTATAAGTTCCAATAGGCAAAATACTAACTTTGACTTTAAATAAAAATCTGTATTTTCATTATATTGAAACATAATTTATAAGTAAAATTTCAAATTTTATTTTTTCTTACACCTTTCATTTCCCATATTATAGCTAGATTTGAATTTATTCAGTAGTTATAGAGTAAGATAAACAATAGTACAAAAATCTTATATTTTATATATCAACTTATTAAATATTGATGTATATAAAAATTTCATGGCTGGAGGTCAAACAGTATATCAAACTGCATATGTTATTTATTGATGAATATTATAATATGATTGCAACTCAGTTACATAATTGGACTCAAAGTTTTGAACTTGAAAGACTGGATTTTGGATGGTAAAACTAATTCAAATACAACAATCTGGGTTTTAATATGGTAAAACTTATTGTAATTGTCCTGTTGCAGTTCCAACTTGAATCTGAACCGGTTAGACCGGTCCTGGGGCATTGCAGATATTAGTCAGGATGGGGAATTTTCCAAAATTTAGGTGTACCTGTAAATCACCTGGTTATGCTGGTGAAATAATTAATACATTACCTTTAAACTACAAGTAGTTGGTCAAATATAATTGAGAAACATTGAAAAGCACTGTTATATCTAACCAAGGGTGAAAGCTTCCATACATTGGATAGTATTTCAGAGTATTTCCTCAGCCCCTCTCTTTTCCTTGACAAAGATATTTAATGATAGGGTTTGGGCAGCCTAAACAAAACAATCATATTGGATAAGATCAAAATTCCACTGGCATATAAGCGGGCCGTGCCAATTGATAGTTTTTCAAGTACTTACTTCGTACCTCGTGGCTTCACGAACTTCCGAGGTACTCCAGTATATACCAGAGTGCGCAAAAATCTCCCCCCCATTCCAGAAAAAGAAACAAAAAATAAAAGCGCTGTAACCAACTGCTATGCCAAATTCGCATTCCCAAAATTATCAAAATCAATTAATGGAATGCTCCCTTAAAGTACTTGTATCTCCATCATTCGGATCTGGCAATTCTCCTCCACCGTGGCGTACTGCGCTAGTTCTAGAATTGTCTGAAGACTCTGTACCTTCGCCAATAGGAGATGACAGCTCATGAAGCTGGGATTCTACGCTATAGGTCCGCTGATCTATATTTTCCCAACCTGCACTACTTACTGATGGTGAAAACCCTGACAACCCCAACTTGCTCTTACTCGGACCTGGACTTGAGAACCCACCCGAAAATATGCTGTGAGTATCCTCGTCATCGTCGCATTCGTCGTAATCTCCGTTCTGTGATAGTGCCCCTGTCAAGCTTTGGTATTTGGCTTTTGTTGCAATGCTCTCGCCTACTCCCGATATGGAGCCTGCCCGACTGAGAGCTCCATGCGGACTAGGGAGAATGCTCTCCGTTGGAAGTATCGAGAAAATTTCACCATCGCCAGAGTTTCCGTAATTAGAATTCGCCGCAAATGGGTCCCCGGCTCGAGAAATAAGATCATCCAATCCTCCTGAAGCATCCCATCCCTTTGAGGCAATCTTTTCAAAGACTTCCACTTCTGCACGGACAACAAGAGCAGTGGAATCAAGTATACGAGCAGACGTTTCTTGGGAGAGGTTTAGAGCGGTTCGATAGTGAGTATACTTCAGATTTTCTAGCTCATCGACTTTGGCAGTAAGATCTAAAAGGGCCCCCCGGAAAGATGATAGATCTGCCTACATAGTTAGAATTATTTGTGGACCAAAAAAGAGGAAGCAAACTACTTCGCTTCTTTTGACGGGCGAGCTTCAGATGCTGCGTTTCGCGTTTGTGCAGCTCGCGGGTCTTCTCGCTCGCCTGCCTTTTGTATCGTTCCTCATTTTCTGTATTCTTCTCCTTGTAGTTGTCCACCTCATGCAGAAGCGGAATTTCGAACCCCCGATAGATAGCATCGGACAGCAGATGCATGTTACTAGCAACCAAATATTGCAATCCGCTCCCTCCCATCAATCCATCCGCAGTGTCCCCAGCACCCTTGCCTAGGATCGGAGTACATCATCAGTAAAGGAACGAAGCGGTAGGTTCGAGGATTACATCTCGCGCAAGTTTCGAGCGCGGCACCGAAGGAAGAAGCCGCGGAAGCAACTTGGGTTAAACTTTTGCGATAAGCTTTTGCAGCCTCAGATAAGGTCTCATAGGCCGCGATGGATACTTTGACATCACAACTGGAGAGGAAGTATCCCGGCAGAGGCGGAGGCGGTGGTGCTGGGGTATTGAGTGACGCTGCGGGAACGGCCGTAGATGCAAAAGAGCGGGATGGGGACGGGGGTATCGGCGGTAGCTGGTTCTGTGCGGGAAGCACCGAGTCAGCAGAGGAGGTCATAGGAGGTTGACTACGATCAGCAGCAGTAGTGGTGGAAATTTGTGTATAAGGGTGGCAATGAAGACTAAGCAGTTGTTCAGAAAAGTTGATTTGCTATGGTGGTAATGGTGGCGGAGCAAAGGAGCACTTGTCTACAACAGAGAAAACAAATTTTATTGCAATGACAGCACAAATTGCCCACCAAAGATAATGGCAAAACCAGTCAAAACCAAGAACAGCTACACAAGTACATAAGAGAGGAATTTCAGTTCTAAAAATTGATAGTTTAACCCAAATCGCTCAAGTGGGTTATCCAGCTTCGTTGCAAGTAACAAGTGTGTTGTGCGGACAACTCGATGCGGCTACCATATTCAACCATATCGAAACTTCGCTGCATAAGAAGTACACTACTGGTCAGCTCACTTTACTTAGGTGGTTTTTTCTTCCGAGTACTTGTAATAGGTAAGTAGGCGTAAATTTGGGCAGATTATATTGAGAACACTGCATGCTCTATTCAATACCCCACACGAGCAAGTACGATGCAGACTTTTATCCTCCATAATAAAAAGGACTTAGAAGAACAATAAGATATATATACCTGTAGGTACACTAAATTATCTGATCAGCAGAGGGTCAGTGATGATCATGATAAAGATGTTTCCCATGGTGGACAGAAGTTACCTAGATTGTCATGGAGTAATGTAGGTATACCATTCATTCATCATTACTAACGGCGATGTTTTTGCTGGGCCAACAGATAGGTAGTTAGGAAGATTACCATTGCTTTGCCAACCAGACCGTAGGTTGCGATTATGGCGAAATAGTCGAGTACTCTAATCATACCACACAAGTAACCATACAACCGCTCCGCCGTCATCTTCTCTGCTATCTTAAACCTCGTCCTTGCTATTACTTGTGCCCACATGGTTGAATACTTCCATCATCACGGTCAAGCCCTGCACGGTCAAAACCTTGTTCCGCGATGAACTAAATCACGATGCACCCACCAATTCGCTAGCAAAACAATGAATCTATGGTGATCACTCTGACCTTGGACTCTTTACGCAAAAGAGCTTGAATTGCAAATGCGACCGCACAAAGATGCGCACCAGTAGTTTGCGTTGCTCTGCGTTCTCTAGATAGTACCAACCGTAGGTCTTCTCTTGGACGTCCACAACCTCTTGGGGCTCATCTCTCCAGGTGCCACCATTGATTTGATTTCGTTGTAGACGGGCAGCTTTCTAGGCTTGAGGAGCTTGATGATTCATTTCTCGAAGAGCTCGCCAACAGGAGGTACTGCTGAAGATGAGGAGATGGTGAAGCCGTTGTTATGCAGTAGAATTCGTTATCTAAAAGTGATCATAGGTTAACTGGTAGACTAGTCATTTATCAACACCTGAAGATTGAGGGTGGAAGAATGGATGAGACGGTAGGTTTAGGGTTATGTCTTTGGGAGTAGCAACTTCTGATTCCCCGAGATTCTATTATCTTTTTTGACGGGGTACATTTTTCATAAACCAGCAGCGAATGCCAAGTGATGGATTGGTCATATTGAAGTCCTTGAAAATTATTTGTATCCATGCCTACCTGTAGAGTCTCAGCGTTTGACATCGAAATGGCTACGCGTTTCATCATGGTATCCTCGATACGATTGGCTCGCGGGAACTACCCCGATGGGTTAGACCATGCTGATAGCGCTCCAACACTTGGCAATCATTGAAACTGCCGAGCACACTACCCACCTGGTGCTACTGCCTGCTTTAAGTACGGAAGTATACCTCAGGCTACAGCCCTTAGCGGGTCGCAGTGATACTCTTCTCTGGCAGTACCTAGTACCTGTTCAGTTGAAAAGACTTCTGGAGCATTTTCGATTTAGAGTTCGGGCTCTAGCCAATCAACGCCTTGTAGGGTCAAGATCCAAAGGTTAAACGGAGAGAACTGCTCACGCAGTGCACAAGTGATTGCTGAACGTCGATCTGCTGCACTCTCTAGCCGTTTTCGCAGCAGCTGCCCCCATTATGCGCAGCAATTAATTAATTAATTATTTTTATTTGCGAGCCAGACAACTGTACTAAGCAACCCTGCAACCCTGCACCCCCCAACCTCTCGTTCTGCTCGTTCTGGCTCCCCCCTTTCCTCTTTCTCTCCGTCTATCACTAAAAAGAGACGCCAACCAGACCTTTTCCTTTTCGCTCACAACAGACCGTACCGTACCTAGTCACTTCCGCTTTCATCCCCTCGCAAGCCTTACACTCAGTCCGGCTGTGCTGCTCGCCCATCATCCCATCCTGATAATCTGCCATCTGCCAAATCCAGGCAAAAGTCAACACCCATCCAGATGGCCGAACACAACAACTCTTCACCACAAGATGAAACTGCAGTAGACGCTGCCACCGCACTGACCGCCGGTAATGGTGTCCCAAATTCTCAATCTGGTGTTTCCGCTTCAGCTGTCGACAACTCTCGCAAGCGACCGCGACCCAGTAATGGCGACGAAGATGACGACGATGAGGACTCAAAGCCCGGTCGCGAGCGAAGGAAAATCGAAATCAAGTTCATTCAGGACAAGTCGCGACGCCATATTACCTTTTCCAAGAGAAAAGCTGGAATCATGAAGAAGGTACCTTTTAATTTGATCTGATCCGATATTGATTGATCAACTGGTTGTCGCGCTTGTCCTCGATGTACTGACGCGTATTCTGCCTACAAATAGGCATACGAACTTTCAGTCTTAACTGGGACTCAAGTCCTTCTACTTGTCGTTTCGGAGACCGGCTTGGTCTACACCTTCACTACGCCCAAACTTCAGCCACTTGTCACCAAAGCAGAAGGAAAGAATCTGATTCAAGTATGTTTTACTTGGTGCATGAGTGCTTGACATACACAAATTGACGATATATATAGGCTTGTTTGAACGCACCAGAACCACACACGGCAGAGAACGGTGTTACCGAACAAGATCCGTGAGTTCTTTATCGTACTTATTGCGACATCAGTCCGCTAATAACATTCCAGTGTGGATTCACCAGAGGAACCATCACATGCTCAGTTACCACAACAAGCTCCAGGCGGTGCAAGACCTGTTGGGATCCCCGTTGGTCCTGCAGGTGTTCCACCCCCGTACATGAACATGCCCGAAGCTCAGGCTCAGGCTCAGGCCGTACAGGCTCAGGCTCAGGCTCAGGCTCAGGCTCAGGCTCATGCATACCAACAGTATATGCAGCAGCAGGCCCAAGTCCGAGCAGGCGGTTACATGCCGCAGCATCCAGGACACCCAACACAGAACGCATGACTGCCGGTCTCCTAAGTGTCACGCTGAATCGCGTTGAATTGGAAGCCTTCAACAAAAAAGTTTATCGTCTGGCGTGTTTGGCTTTTCTATCGTTTAGGGTGTCAAGACATTCTCGACGACTCTTTTTGTGCCCGGCGTTAACCGGCGGTGAACCTCGACTCTTCTTTCATTCCATCCGTGAAGCCTTGTATCAAGGTTTGCGTTACCAAACCTAATGGGAGCTTTTCGAAAGCAACAGCGGTGAGATATGGTGGAGTTTTGTTTCTGTCACAGGGAATTGGAGCATTTGTGTCTTGGCCGTTGTGTACTTTTTGTCCCTCTTCTGTCTTGTCTGTTGCCCTAGTTCAACTGCTTCCTTACGAGTCATATACCTGTTCGTCGTCTTCGAAGTCCCCTCTTTACATGTGAATCTGTACCCTTTTCTACTTCATCTCTGCGTCATGAATGAGGCCAAGGCTATGCGTTTGTTCGTCTATGTGTGGTTTTTTGATAGGGAAATCCCATTTTATCTTCTAATAGTTTCTCTATACCTTAAAGGTTCGGGGTTTCAACTGTGTATTATCCCCTTGGTTCTGCTTTACCTGTCCGTATAGTGGGTGTTTGTGCGTTTACTATAGGCGATGAACGGGGATATTATTGGTGTGATGTCTTCTTGTTTACCTTATTGCCTGGTATCTAGTCTAGTGGAAATATTAGGGGATATTATCGACGGCTGAGATAGGCAGGTGGGGTCGGGTTGCGGGGGTGGTGGACTATGTAGTACATAAGCAAAATGCATCAACACTTTGAAGTAGTTAGGAAAACTGGGAGCGAGCTTCAATGAACGCCTTTAGAAATGAGAGAAATTTCGCAGTTTTCTCTTGAATCCACCCAAGTTGCCTGTGAGGAATCGTACCATCAAACAGATAAAATGTGGAGTCGTTCTTTGTGAGCGAATATGACGTACTGCGCCTAGCAAACAGCCTCTGCTCTTCATCCCGAATGCATGCTGCATATGAAAGATAACCGTTTTAAATCGGTATTCTAAATCTAAAACGCTGGAGCGCTTCCGAAAAACTCGTATTTGATTATATATACCAGACGGGGCTTCCAACTAGAAATGGGATTTTTATAAACCATATTAAACATGGAACTCTATCCTGTTAATAGATGTTGAACATTATCAAACAGGGCTGGGAATCAATTGATAAAATTTAGGTATATGCACACAATTCTAATACTACCAAGTGGCACTAAATACAATTAGAGTATATATATGCTAAACATAGAAGTGTACAAGATGAAAACCATGGGGAGAAGGAGCTTAGGAAGTATGACTTGGAAGCAGGGAAGACTGGGGTGCTAAGGCCTTGTGCCCAGCCTTGGATGGAACTGAGGAAGTGCTTAGGATTAGGATTTTTTTTTTTTTTGTTTGAATTATATTGTATTCAGCCACTGGCGGCCATGACATAATCTAAACCTTTTCCACTACACATCTCCAGTGTGAGCCTTGGATGTCTCCTCAGCCCTCCTGGATCCAAGTTGTATGCTCCTTTATTTCTTGCTCCCATTTTCACCAGACAAAGAGAACTTGCTATATTGTTTGACCCTCCTCCAGCTATCTACCTCGACTCTGTCCCTTACTCCTGAGACTTTGCCCACCTCTGTATCCCTAAGGAATTTCAGTACTGCCTGGACCACCGTATCTGTATCAAAAACCTGCAACATGGGAATCTTCATTCTTTCTTTCCACCCGCACTTTTTCCTCAGTGGCCTCCAACGGTCCTCCAGCTGCTGCTTCCGTTTCTTGCACCACTTGAATATATGGTCCCTTGTTTGTCTCTTGTGCCTGCAACACCAGTACTCCTGACTCTGATTTTTTCCTATGCATTATAGAAAAACTCCAGTGAGTGCATTTCCTACCTTCAACTGAAAGTATCTTTCCGCGATCGTCTTTTTGGCTTCGTCCAACAGCACATGCATCTCTCTCTTTTCATTCATCCTATAAACCGTCTTCATGCTGTTGAACTTTGCCTTCCACAATGCTTTTGTTTCCTGCCGCTTAGCCTCTGTGACTCTCCTCTGTACTCTGGCCATTGACCACCCTTGAAACTGCTCTTTCAGCTCTAGTGCTTCTCCATCCTTGTTTTCCGCTGCCACCTTTGCTGATTCATCTGCCATCCAATTACCTTCAATGGCCTTCTTCAATAGGACCCAGATGTATTTCATCTGAATACCCAATTCGGCTAACTTGTTGTTGCAGATGACACTGTTAATTGCCAGAGACTGTCCAGGTCCTGCTTGTATATGATGGACTCTGTATATGGCTGTCGTTGAATCACAGAAGATGGTAACTGTCTCTGATTTTCTGTTTTTGCAAATGTCGACTGCTTTTTGTAAGTGTCACGGTTGTACTCAGTAACGATTGATGGTGGGGGGATGATTGGTGATTTATGTAATTGATAAAGCACGATGAGAATACAATCAGGTTTCCAATGAAGTCCAGCACACGACCAGAATGAAATCCAGTTTCGAATTGAGACTAAAGCACGACAAGAATTACATCAGGTTTTGAATGAAGGCTAAAGCACCAAATCGGGTTGCAAATGGGAAACGACGGAATCGTACAAAAGGAATGTACAAAGAAAACACAAGATCAGAGATATTATTGAAGGAGTGAATTACTGTATATATATCAGGCATTTGGCAAAGGATAAGATTCTTTCTTCACACGTTTTTTTGTATATTAAACAATCAATTAGCTTTGCCTTTGACTTCTTTCACATATGGTGATGCTGGATCGGATCTCTTGCGTACAGTTTTTGTTTCCTGAGCTACAGAATATTCTTGATTCTTGAGCCCTCAGGCTTTCGGATATCATAACCTTTAGTGTTACAGTTGTATCCAGTGAGGATTGAAGATGGAGTTTGGTTCGATGAAGCAAAAAGGAGGAATACAAACAAAAACAGGTTTTGTTGGTAGGAATCACAAAGGAAACTGGTTTTGTTGGTTCAAATCAGATTGTGTTGGAAGAAAACAAATTTTGTTGGTTGCATTGTAATTATGGCGCGATAGTTATGGTGTAAGCCATGGACTGAATGGATTGCATACATTGTTTGGTGCAGTTGGGATGTATTTGGGAATGAGTGAGCAAAGGTGATGACAGTCAGGTTAGCTGTATATAAGGAAGATAGATTTGCGTAGGATAAATTTGTTCTTCACATGTTCTCTAGTCTACAAAACAATCAATAGCTTCAGCACCAACCTCTGTTCACTTCTGTGATCCTGGATTTCAAGTCTCTGGTTTTGTTTGCCATACCCACAATTCTGAATTCTAGTTTGGTTTTTATAACCCCCAGAACTCAGAATGGTGAAACCTTGACAGAAGAACGAGTTCAAAAATTGATTCTACCGGTTATAATTTCAGTATATGTGCCGCTATCAACACCAAAGCGGTTGTTACTTTTGTTATCATTCTTGCAACCCCTACTGCCTGGTGTTTCAATCAATTGGCAATTTCAAAAACTGATTAACGGTAAATAGTATCTGGAGACCGATGTACATAGTGTGCATCTGGGAATTCCAATGAGAACGATCGAATATCTTTGAGTGAATGCCAGCGTTGGATAGCAAAGAAACACAGCCATCTCCCAATAATTTCCTCCACTCAGCTGGTCAAACCATCAATCATTTTGAGAAAGAACCTTAGAACAGCTTTGATCGCATCGACGCTATCGTTACAGAACCTGAAGAATCCCTTGAGCATATTTTTCGGACGATCCACAAGCAATCTCACCTTGAAACAATAATTGGACTGAGGCAGCCCGTAATGGCAGTGGATTGCCAGTCAATCATCCAGTATTGGTAAACTTTTGAACCCAGTACAATGATCTTCAAGTCAATTGCCAGGATGAGGAACCGTATTACTCTGAACATCACTGTGGAGGAACACACAATACAATTGGGAGCGCAGGCAACACAGAATCTTTGCAAGCTACAATCAAAGCGCAACCATGGGATCAAGAAGCAAATCAATTTTGGGTAGACTACAGAAAATAGAAGATTGAGAAAAGAAAGGCGGTGGACTACAGAAAACCAGGAGAAAACTTGTCTTGGGCACCAGGAGTTCCTCCATTGTTTATTTTAACAACCCCGGAGAAACAAGATGTATTTTTCTGGTAAATGGCCAATTCTTTTCTGGAAGCAGAAATTGAAACAGCAATCCAAAACATTCAGGAAAATATCAGCAAAATCAGGGATTGCTTGGAAGCAGAAGAACCCCACTCCCTCCCCACCTCTACTTTCGTACATCACTTTCAAGATGTCAGGAGAATCATCAAAACCAAGCCACAATGTGATATTAACCAGCACATTACAACTGGAGCTGGGGAATGTAACAATGGCAAACACCGAGATGATGAACGAAAAGCGACTGCTGGACTCACTTAAAAGACATCAATACCGGACTGACAGCTCATGCTCAGTTACCAATAATCAGCCGGCCGAACAAATTGGTGAAGGAACGGCAATCTGTGAAGAATGTGGAAGCACAAATATTGGAAGCATTGGGAGAAAAGGAAAATTTAAGCCATAAGTTAGTTTTGACAAAACAGAAGTTGTCAGAGGCAGGAGAAAGAACTCCGGAATGCAATTATGAGGGAATGGAAGAAATAATTGGCAGTCTGGAACAACAGCTGGAGGAAAAAAGTCCAGATCTGGGGGAAATAAAGCAAGACCTGGAGGACACACAGGTACAGATAGAAATATTCAAGAAGATAGTGAAAGAGAATCGGGAACAGGTAACACAGATCTTACTCCTGACAGAAGGAAGGAGCTCGAGGGAAGGGAAGAGAGAGAACCAAAAGGGAAGGGCAACGAAATTGCTGGTTTTTCTGGAACAGATGGAAAAGAACTCCGAGGGAGAATAGTGCAGCTGGTTTTGAAGATCGCAGGAATACCCAGGATGTTCAACACTGAACAAAAGTTGTTGAGATATGCAATGGAACATCATGAGGGAGTTGCCATGGCACTATTGATGCCACACTGCGCAGAAGCCACTGGGGAAGTACAGTTCAATTCCCTGAAAGACTTGCATGATATAATGGATGTAGCTTTTGGAGATTAAGGTAAAGCAGCAACAGCCATGAGGACACGCTTGAGACTCAAGCAACAACATCGTGAATTCTCTCAATATGATACAGTATTCCAGAGGTACGTAGCAGATATCAAATGCAACACAGAAGCCCAGCTGGATACTCTTCAAAACAGGTTGTCCAACGAATTGAAAGATTCCTTGCAACACTCCGAGTTACCGGAGGATCTAATTGAATTTGCCAAGCTGTGCTCCAAGGGAGATTCACAGCTGAGAGCTCGAGCTGCAGAAAGAAAGTCAGGAAGATGGGCAGGGGGCTACAAGAAGTTTGAACCAACAACCAACAGCATATCCACCCCTGAGTCGACACTTGTAGGGACGGTAGCAGGGTACTTCAACCCAGCACCAATGGTCCTTTCTGTATTCAAGGGAAAGAAGATTACACCAGAGAAAAAGAAGAGATGCAGGGAAGGAGAATTATATATGTACTGTGGGGATTCAAAACATTTTGTGGTATCTTGCCCAAGAAAGTTCAAAGCAGCAGCAGGGCAAATGGAGGTGATGCCTTTTAGAAAGGCAGGATATGAGATGGACATGGATTCAGGGAATGCAGGAAGAGGAAAGAAAGTGGAATCAAGAAAAGTTTAGTTCAGTCCAATAAGGATGGCAATTGCACTGGAAACGAATCTCCTTTGTCAGTCAATGCTAGTTGAGGTATTCCCAGTTTTCCATTCAAAGCGCAGAAAAAGAATGTTCTATGGAAAGAAAACACCTCGTCATGTAGTGCTCATTGAAGATAGAAGATAAAATCCTTGATACCCACACTTTGATAGACTGCGCAGCAACTGGAATGGCATTCATTGACAGAGATTTCGTCTGCCATCATCAGTTAAAAGAAAAGGAATTAAAAGATTCAAGAGAATTATAAGTTATAGATGGAAGACCCATCAAATGAGAAACAATCAGTACTATGGCAAAACTTGATTCAGGCATACGAGGACATCAAGAACAGTTACCCGCGTTTATTACAAAACTTGTCCATTATCCAATAGTATTAAAACTTCCATGGCTACAACTTCATGATGTCACTGTCAGATTCCAAAAGAAATGGATTGGTTTAGAAAGCAGTTATTGTCAACAACACTGCTAATATCATTCGAGGGTATGGATATGGGGGAATCACATGGAGTCAACGGAATCAGACAAATCCAACCTGGATATATGTGTGATAGTGGCAGCTCTGTTCATGAAACAAAACAAGACGGAGAAACTCAAAGTATACGCAGTAACCCTATTCAACATCAACAAGGCTCTAGAAGTCAAGGACCTTCAGGAAAAAACGCTGGAATAGTTAATACCAAAGGAATATCATGAGTTTCTCCACCAGTTTGATAGAGTAATTCTTGAAAGACTACCTCCACATAGACCATACGATCATAAGATTACACTGCAAAAGGGCTTTACACTACCTTTTGGTCCAATCTACAGCCTGTCAAGAGAAGAGTTGCATGTTTTGAAAGAATGGATGGAAACGAACCTGTCGAAAGGATTCATTAGATCATCATTGTTTCTATGCGGAGCGCCCATACTATCTGCACCCAAACCTAATGGAGGCCTACGATTATGCGTGGACTACAGGGAATTTAACGAAGGGACGATAACAAATCGTTATCCACTACCATTGATCCATGAAAAATTACTGAAATTATTAAAAGCCAAATGGTACACCAAGTTGGACATCAGAAACACTTATAACATGATCAGAATCGCTGAAGGCGACAAATGCAAAATGGTATGTAGAACCAGTTACGGGTTATTTGAATCTCTGGTTATGCCATTTGGACTCACCAACACACTGGCATCCTTTCAAGAATTCATCAATGACACCCTTTGACGTTTTCTAAACATCTTCTGTACTGCGTTTTTGTATGACATTGTCATCTACCGTGATAACCCAACGGAACATAAGGATTACCTAAGGGCTATAATGACAACATTAAAGGAGGCCAGGTTATACCTCAAAATAGAAACATGTGAATTCCACAAACAGAAAATGAAGTGTTTGGGATTGATAGTGGGAGTAAACGGAATCAGGATGGACTCCGAAAATGTAGTCGCAGTAAAGGAATGGGCACCACCCCCAAAACTCAAGGAGGTTCAAGTGTTCCTAGGATTTGCCAATTTTTATCGGAGGTTTATATGAAAATATAGAAGGGAAGTGCAACCATTGACAAAACTTACGAAAAAGCTGGTACCATTCCATTGGGACCCAGATCAAAAGAGAATGTTCGCGAAGTCAAATTAAGCTTTTACAACAGCAACAGTCCTAGCACATTTCGATTATGGGAACAAAATTCTCTTGGAAGCATACGCCTCATGTTATGTATCCGTAGGTGCACTGTCACAATCTGACGACCATGGAATCCTCCATCCAGAGTCATTCTTCCCCAAGAAATATACACCTGCGGAGGAGAATTACAAAATCTACGATCAAGAATTGGGAGCCATTGTGATGAGTCCCAAGCAATGGACACCAGTATGCGAATGGTAAGTACATTCAGTCAAGATACTGACAGACCATAAGAACCTCGAGTATTTTATGTTGTCAAAACTTTTCCACTGGTAACAAACCAGGTGGTCAGATTTTTATTCAGATTCAAGTTCAAGATTATTGATCATCCAGGATGGCAAGGCCAGAAGCCTGATGCTCCCCCCAAAATGCCAGGAGACAATCCTCCGAAGGGGGGGGCAGAAGAAACCAAATAACTTGTGGTCAAAACAGAAAATTTGGATGAGAAAATACGACAGAGACTTGTAGTAGCATTTGCGGAAGTGGTGAATCAGGGAGACAATAAAGTTAATCCAGAGACACTGTGGCACTGGATTCGGAATGTATGTAAAGATTGCCTGCACATCAGCAGCGAAGGATTATGCATCAATACTGTGGCAATTAAGGAAGCTGACAAACCCAAGTTGATAAAAGATCATTACAATACACCAGCAGCAGGACATTGAGGATGAGCCAAAACCCTCGAATTCCTCAAAAGGAATCATCAGTGGCCAGGTATGAGAAAGGATATGGACAGATAGGTATACAATTGTCATATATGTCAATGCAGCAAGGCAACCCATCAAAAGATCCACGGATGGCTCAGACCACTGGAAATACTGCCACAACCATCGCAAGATTTAGGCGTGGATTTTGTAGTACGGTTGCCGGACAGTGAGAGGTACAACACCGTGTGGGTGGTAGTCAACCGATTGTCCAAGATAAAGTATTTGGTTCCATGTCGAGACGATACAGAGGGAAGAAAGCTGGGCAAAATATTTGTATGGGAGGTGTTCAAATTGCATGGCATACCAGACACCATAGCATCGGACAGAGGCCCTCAGTTCGCATTGGAATTCTGGAGACATGAATGTGAGAGATTAGGAATTGAACAAAGACTGTCAACTGTATTTCATTCACAAACCAGCGGTGAAACAGGGCAAATGAATGCCATTATGGGAGAATACTTAAGAGCCTTCATTAAGTATCCACAGAACAACAGGACACTTTGGCTACCGATGGCAGAATTTGCATCAAACAATTATGTTTTGGAAACCATATGATACTTATGGTTCTTTGGCAATTATGGGTTTCACCCAAGAATGATGTTCAGCCAACACCCAGTTCAAAATTGTAACGATATCAGGGAAGTAAATGCCGACATTCACTCCCTTAAATGAATGAGATCTTCGAACGGATGAAAGCAGCAATGTCTCGGGCACAATCAATTGAAGTGGAATAAGCATACAAGCCCCATCGAGAAGTAATGGAAATGAAGGTAGGGGAGAGAGTATGGATGGATGCCAGGAATATTACAACACAAAGACCAAGCACACAGTTGGACTGGAAGTATCTGGGACCATACGAAATCAAAGAAGTTATTAGTCCATGGGCGAATCAATTCAACCTTGCCAATGACCTCCACATTCATCCTGTACAATCAATATCCCACCAAATCACAGCTTCGGAAGACCCACCACCAGGACAAATTGAAAAACCACCACCATCAGTAGTCATGGATGGAGATGAAGAATATGAAGTAGAGTGCATCCAAGATTCGAGGGTGTTCCAATGTCAGTTGCAGTATCTGGTCCAGTGGAAGGGCTATGATGAAAGGAGCTGGGAACTGGCATGCGATGTGGATGGACCTCAGGCTATCGTTGTATTCCATATGGAGCAACTTGGCAAACCCAGATCAACAACCTTGTGGGAACTTGGCTTGTGGGAGGGGGAGCTATTGTCATGGTTGTGTCGAGTGAGGATTGAAGATAGAGTTTGGATTGATGAAGAAGAAAGGGGGAAAAGGAACGAAAACAGGTTTTGTTGGTAGAAACTATGTTTTGTTGGTGGGAATCAGGTTTTGTTGGAAGGAAACGGGCTTTGTGTGTTGCATTGTAATTATGGCATGATGGTTGTGGTGTGAGCCACTTGCTGAAAGGGTTGTGTACATAATTGGGTGAAGTTGCGATGTATTTCGGAATGAGTGAGCAAAGGAGACGACAGTCATGATAACTGTTTCTATGGGCGATAGATTTGCGGAAAATAGGTTTGTTCTTGATTCGTTCTCTAGTCTACAAAACAATCAATTGCTTCGGCACCAATCGCTGTTCACTTCTGTGATTCCGGATTTCGAGTCTCTTGTCTTGTTTCCAATACCTGCAATTCTGAATACTAGTTTGGTTTTTATAACCCCTAGATCTCCGAGTCATGAAATCTTGACACTTAAAACCCCGAGCCCTGAACCATCGCTACCCAGCCCTGTATCTGTGGCAGAAGAACAAGTCAACAATCCATTCTACCAGTGATATTCATGTTTCATGTGCCGTTCTCTTCACTGTTTAGGCTACTATTACTGTCACCGCTCTTGCAATAGATTTTGCAAAGTTGAAAAATTATCAAGGAATTTCGAACATTGATTGGTCATCCAATCCTACTGGAGACACATCTGTTCATCCTGTGAGTGGACCATTCAAAAACCAATCGATACAGATATTTTTGGCAACTAGTGCCATTTTTAAATATATGAGTGAGGATGAAAGGACCTGCGACTGTATTCATTTTTGTTACTGTTCAGGAGAAGAAGGAGACCTAAACCACAATTATCCAAACCCAACCATTTACTGCAACTGCAGAGCAATTCAGGATTGGGCAGTAATATCTACCTGCAACTGTGGCATAGAGGAATTTGAAACTTTCTTCGATTGCATTGAGGAACAAGACTGCATTTTCTGCTCACTTCAGTTTATCGACCTCGAACCTCTCTTGGCTTGGTACATGGCCAAACAACAAGCAAATAAGATTTTTTCCTTGGGAACAATAATCGACAGAGATTCGCCACCAGGCATCAATATACTGGAATGCTGAATATTGCTGGCAGTGTGATATTTGTTGCGACAACAACTGCTGGATATATTGGGAAATCAACGGCCAGTGGGAAAGCATTTGTGACGATTGCCTTGAAGACATAAGTTTGCTATCAGGGCTGAGATTCAATATCAATAACTATGTACATCAATCACCATTCAACAATGCAAACAATCATGTCAAGCACAAGCCAGAACAATTGCCCATGACCCATCCAAATCACGATGGTGGACCAAGAAATCATGTTCTGAATGATCATTACAGACTTCACAACCCTGAATCAACAGGATGCTCTGAAAGTAGCCAACCAAATGAAGGACAACATTGCTCAAATAGAAGGAGCACCCCTCTCCAACATCAAAAATCAGGTCAGTCACATGAATAACTGCATCACGACACAGGATGAAAGAATCGTGGGGTCAATAGCAGAAAGAACAACCATTCAAGTGAGCAAGATGATCACAGACCAAGAGCTGTCAATAACAGTACAAAATGTGAAGAACTTGGAACCAAGAGCAGCCGTCTGTACAGACGGAGACTTGTAAACTATTATTATCAATCTAGAACGATGCGTAGCAACCACAGCACCAGAAGGGACGGAAAATCTCAGACAGGAATGGGAGGAAACAGAGAAACAGTTAGGGATCAGTGGAGGAGAAAGAAACGAATATCAGGATCAGGTCAGAAGAGTGCTCGCCCTCGCAGGGAATGGTGGTAATGGTGGCGGAAAAAAGGGACATCAAGGCAGTAAAATTCTCCAATTTTCAGAAAAAGATAGGAGAGCACTCTGAAGATGGATGGCACAATAAGCAATAAAAATTGCAGATAAACCCACAGGATTTTTTGATGAGCAATCCAAAATGCGATATGCTGCAAACGAACAGGAAGGCATGTCATTGAATCAGATCCAGCCATATAGTAGCAGAGTTACTGGAAACCTCAGCCTTCCATCATTGGAAACATTCATGGACCAATCACAGCTTGCCTGTGGAAATCAAGACATACAAGCCACTGCCAATCGAGGACTCCTTAATCTTCGATACAAAGACCAAAAATCCTCTCAGTATTACGCAGCATTTCAACGATGGGTGCCAGACTTTGACTGGAATGAAGCAGCAGAAGTAAACCTACTAAGACAGGGTATATCCAAAGAATTCAAAAATTTACTACAACATCGCGATATTTCAGAAGATCTTACACAATTTGTCAAACTCTGCTCAATGCAGGATTCAAAAACCGCATTTGAGCTGCTGAAAGAAAATCAGGAAGATGGACAGCAGGATGCAAGAAGTCTGAAATTGCGAACTACATCACATCCACCCCATCAACCCTGGAAACAGCGCCTGCAGAAACTGTGGCAGGATATCATGGCCCCGCTCCAATAGATTTCTCTGCGGTCAAAGGGAAGAATATTACTCCAGAACAATGAAAGCGGCGAAGAGAAAGAGAACTTTGTATGTACTGTGGAGATAGCACATACTGTACAGCATCGTGCCCAAGAAAGTAGAAAGCAGTGTCATGACAGATGGAAGTGATACCATTTAAAGATTCAGGAAAAAAAATAGAACAGCAAGTCAAGTTGGGAAAAGTTCAAGCCAGTGCAATATGGATAGCCATTGCACTGGGTACGAATCACATTTGTCTATACTCGCAAAGTTTTATTTTGAAATTTCGCTCTTTTCGATTGGTAGCACAGAAATCAAGAAGTCTTCAATGGCAAGCAATCATCGTGTTGTGAAATGTTCACTGAGAATCAGAGACAGGTTAATCGCAATGCATGCTTTAATTGACTGCAGAGCCATGGGAATAGCATTTGTGGATAAGGACTTTGTTCACCATCACCAATTGGAAGAGAAGGAATTACGAAAGTCAAAAGAGTTTGAAGTTATTGATGGAAGGCCCATCGTATCAGGAACCATGACAACCATGGCCAAAATGAACATAGGAATACGATCACATCAGGATCAACTACCAGCGTTGCTAATAAAGTTGGGGCCTTATCAGATCATACTAGACTTGCAATGGTAACAACATCACAACGTAATGGTTAAATTCCAGGGCCGAAGGAACGGCTTCAAAAGCATGCACTGTCGACGGCATTGCAAACATCTTTCGGGTGTATGAGTAAGGGGAAATCACATGGAAACAACAGCAGCAAATCAGATCAAGCCGAAATTAGACATCTGCGCAGTAGCAGCATCACCCTTTGTGGGCAGAATAACAAAGAATAAACTCAAGGTTTACACCATCACACTGTACAAAATCAATAAGGCCTTAGCAATACAGCATCTACAACGAAAGTCCCTCCAAGAAGTCATCCCCAAGGAATACCACCAGTTTCTACTCCTGTTCAGCAGGATAATTGCTGAAATGCTACTACAGCACCAACCCTATGATCACAGGATCAAGTGACAGGAAGGCTTTACACTACCGGTTGGACGTATTTAGAGCCTGTTATGAGAAGAGTGGCAAGCCCTACAGGAATAGAAAGAGAAGAATTTGTTCAAGGGATTCATCCGATTGTCTTGATCGCCCTGCAGAGCCCCAGTACTTTTTGTTCCAAAGCCAGGAGACGGTCCTAGACTCTTTGTCAACATTTGGGGGTTCAATGAATAAAAGATTAAAAACCGATACCCTCTCCAGCTGATTCAAGAAACCTTGTTAAGACTCTCCAAAGCCTATTATTACAGCAAGTAAGACATCCACGACACGTATAATATGATGAGAATCTCAGAAGAAGGCAAATGGGAAATGGCTGTCAGAACTTGATATGGACTTTTTGAATCCTTAGTTATGCCATTTGGATTTTCCAACGCGCCAGGATAATTTTAAAAATTTGTCAATGATACACCACACCCATTTTTGGATATATTCTGCATGGTGTGTTAGGCTGACATTCTGATTTATAGTGATAATGCACAGAAATTTATAGACCACATCTAAGTGGTAATGACATCACTCAAAGAAGCTGGCCTCGACATACAAGCCGAGAAGTGTGATTTTCATAAGGAACAAGTCAAATATCTAAGATTAATTGTTGGAGTGAATGGAATCAGAATAGATCCGGAGGCAGTCCAAGCGGGCGAAAACAGGGAAGCAACAGGAAAACTCAAGGAAGTTCAAGCCTTCCTAGGCTTTGCTAATTTTTACAGACGGTTCATACCGAATTATAGCAAGGTAGTTCCACCGTTCACAAAACTTACAAAAAGTTAGTACCATTCTGCTGGGGACCAGATCAAAAAAGGGTCTTCACAGAACTTCAAAGGGCCTTTACAATAAATCAAGTGCTAGCCCATTTCAATTATGAAAAAGAAATAGTCCTTGAAATTGATGCCTCAAATTACATATCCGCAGGAGTCCTCTCTCAATACGACAACCCAGGAGTGCTTTACTCAGTGGCCTTCTTTTCCAAAACAAATTTGCCTGCTGAGGCAAATTACGAAATTCACAAACAAGAATCAGGCACAACAGTCAAAAGCCTGGAACAATTGAGCTCTGAGAGCGAAGGTTCAGCAGAGACACTCAAAATTCTTACCAATCACATGCACCTCAAGAACATCATGACATCGAAACTGTCAAATTGAAGCCAGACAGGATGGAGTGAATTTCTGTCAAGATTCAAATTCAAGATAGTTTACAGGCCAGGAAAGCAAGGTCAAAAACCCAATGCACTTACAAGAATGCCAGGAGACTTTCCTCCAAAGGGAAGGGCAGAAAACACCCAACACATCGTGCTAAAAACAGAAAACATTGACTGAAAAGTACACAAAGATTTAATTGTGGCATTCGCGGACACAGTCATCCTTGATAAAAACTCTGTATACTCCAAAATGTGATAGAACTGGATTTAAAACTTATACCAACATTGTCTGGATGACAGTAGCAAAGGAATATGCACGCATAAGGATCAGTTGCTGGTAATCTCTTAAACACAAATCCTACCAACAGATGAGCACAAGCTCAAGTGGATTCAGGAATGCCATGAGTCTCCAGTCGCGGGGCATCCAGGACGAGCAAAAACTTATGACCTGCTAAGCCAAAACCATTCCAGGAACCAGAAGCGGAAGAACGTGGACCACTACGTACAAAATTGCCACACCTGCCAGAGGAGCAAGGCAATCTGCTGAACGACTCATGGCTTGTTACGGCCGTTAGAAATTCTGGAGGAACCATAGAAGGGTTGTAGCATGGATATTGTACTTGGACTACCAGAAAACAAATAATTCGATGTACTATAGATAGTCGTCAATCGCCTAACGAAGATGCAACACCTGGTACACTGTACGGACAATGTAGATTAAAAGAAGCTGGGAGCAATATATGTCGATGAAGTCTTTAGACTGCATGGACTGCCCATAACAATAGTGTCTGTTTGATGGCTGCAATTCACCTCAGAAATCTGGAAACATGACTGTGAAAGATTGGGAATTGAACAATGACTGTGAACTGCATTTCATCCACAGACTGATGGCCAAACTGAAAGAGTCAACATGGTAATGGAACAGTACCACTGGAATTGTGTGAATTATGAACAGGACTATCGGATCATGTGGCTACCATTGGCAGAGTTTGCAGCTAACAATTATACCTCAAAGACAATCAATTGCTTCGCATTTTTTGGCAACTATGGTTTTCATCCACAAATGACCTTCAGTCAACATCCAGTCAAACACTCAAAAGACATTTGCAAGGTAAATGCCCAGCACATGGTGCAACGAATGGAGCAACTCTTCAGCGAACTCAGAGTAGAAATGAAATGAGCCCAGGCCACACAGTCCAAACAGGCCAACAAATCTCGAAGAGTTGCTATACCATTGGATGTCGGCAATGAGATATGGCTGGACGCATGGAATATTTTGACTGTCTGACCCTGTAAGGACCTGGGCTGGAAACGTATTGGACCATATGAAATTATGGAGGTTGTCAGTCCATGGGCCTATAGAGTTAAGCCACCAAGTCCACTACGCATTCACAATATTCAACGGATATCCAGATTGGGGAAGGCCGCTCAGGATCCTCCCCCAAATCAAAAGCAAAAACCACCACTGCTGATAATAGTGGGGGGAGAAGAGGAGTATGAAGCGGAGAGAATGGACAATTCCAGGCTGTTCCGGAGGGAGCTGCAGAATTAGGTATCATGGTGGGGCTGCAACGAACAGAGCTGGGAGCCAGTGAACAACGTGGATACACTCAAGGCTATTGACAATTGTCACACTAAACAACTTGGCAAGCCCGGGATATGAACCTCATAGGTATTCAGCATTGGGGATGGGGAGCTCCTGTCACAGTTGTGCTGAGTGACAATCGATGGTTGGATGATGATTGGTGATTATCATGAAAGATAAAGCATGATGAGACTAATATATGGTTTTGAATGGAGGATAATGCACAACGAGAATGAAATCAGGTTTCAAACAAAGACTAAAGCACAAGATCAGGTTCCGAATGGGAAACGATGGAATAGTGCAAAAGCAATGTTCAAAGAAAGCAGAAGTTCGGAGGTATTATGGAACAAGTGAATTACTGAATATGATCCAGGTGTTTGGCAGAGGATAAGTTGCGTTCTTCACTGATTCTCTTCTCTATTAAACACTCAATTAGCTTTGGCTTTCACTTCTTGCACACATTGTAATTCTGGATTGAGTCTCTTGCATACAGTTTTCGTTTCCTTAGCTACTGGCTCTTTTTGATTCTTGAGCCCTCTGGCTTTCGGATTTGATAACTCTTAGAACCCCGAGCCCTGAACCATTGATATCCAGCCCTGGAACATTGACGGTAAGTGGAACACAGGGAGCTTCGCTCCAGGTTTACCCAGTCAAAGTAGTATCAGTACTTAATTTGGGACTTGCTTCGAAGTTCGGTAAAGAGGTTAGCTCGGTATGAGAAATCACTATAACATTCTGAACAAAATGAATAGCTTTTCAATGTGTATATTGTTAAGGCTTGTTCTCCTTGCTGAGAAGGTTGATGTTTTCTACCCTCGAAGAGCCCAAGGTCTTTATACCTTTGTCTTCGCTCTAACAAATACTTCTATCGATGCTTTTCTCTAGAGCTCTAGCACTGTAACCAACTTCGAAGCAATGCCTGCTCATTGGCAACTCCCATGGTCCGCCATCTCTTGATCCTGTATCGTGTTTATCCTCATTGGATTATAATGAGGCCATCAGCATTATATATGACATCAAGCTCGTGGGCTTGTGCCTCCGGACCAGTTGTATTCTTTCAATGTGTGAACCTCTGGAGGATTACGCCTCTTTTGATTGGGAGCAGCATCGCTGTTCAGAGTCGGCACGCATTCTTGGGCCTCCAGTAGTCATTGGCATCTTGGCTGGCACCGTTCAGCAGTTTGCCGGCTGTCCATTTATCATCGGCGAGTGTCAGCATCTTGGGGGATGCCATTCAGCTGTTTGTTGGCTGTCTATTTGTCATTGGCAATGCGGAGTAGAAACCACTGTGGCCATTGACTAGCAATGGATTCTTATCCATGGTATGGATGTATGTTTGCTGGCCATCTGAAAAGATTGGCTCTGGCATCCGAGGTGAGTGATAGCCAATGACATTCAAACTGGGAAATCACAGGTAAGCGTATGTGACGCTGCTGCGAACTTGTTAGGTGTAACACTACTCCCTCTCTTGGGGAGTTTGTCTCTGAACAACCATAATCCATACTAATCTGCCCTTTGTTGCCTTTGGCATAACATGATTCAGTGCGCTAAAGTGAATTATTCAAAATTCTCGAAATAGTTAATCTGCACAGACATTTCGCTTTGACCAGCTTGAGACATTCAAGCACAATCGACTGATCAGTTTGCTAACGTCCAGATGAGACATATGGCAGCAAGTAGAATTGATCAATCAGATTGCTTCTAGCTAAGACACATTGCTTTCTTTTTCTTGATTTGGAAAAATCTTGACTCCGTGTGCCTTTTAAACCAAATGAATCTTTTTCTTGGTTTAAAAAATATGACTCCTTGTGCCCAAAACCAAATTCATTTTTCTTTCAAGATCTGGAAAATATGACCCGTTGTGCCCAAAAACCAAATCCTTCATCAGGCGTCTTGCTAGCTGTTAAAAACCCTTCGTGGGGAAAAGGTACTAGTTCAACCATTTTCACCTGATCCTGTGATTCTTCGTGGCCTGAGAATTCCATCTGTGACACTCCATTAACAGTCTCTTGTTGTCGAAGTTCTCATAAGGTTTCTCAGTCCAATCCGCTTTTTCCAGATAGCCCTTACACTTGACCAGATATAAAACCTGTTTCCGTTCCTTGTTATACTGGCTGCCCATGATCTCTTCGACTTTGAAACCTGTATCGTACTCATACCCATCCACTTTGTAACCAAGCTCATTTACTTTGTCATTAAAGTCAGGTGTAGGTTGTGTTCGGTTGGTGGCGAGTCGATGAGGTTCGATGAGTGATACATGGAAGGCATTGTAAATACGCCATCGACTTGGTAGCTCAAGCTCAATAGCAGTGGGCGAGATTACCTGTGAGACCATGAAGGGTCCATGAAGCTTTGCATCCATTTTCCAGGATAGTTTTCGAGTTTTGAGGTTCTTTCCATTTAGCATAAATAAATGACCAACCAAATACTTAGGAGGTTCCTTAGCACACCTATCATGGTACTTCCCGTGCTTGCTCTTAGCCTTTACGGCACAGTGCATGCATGCTGGTCATCCAGTGAACATAGTTCCAACATGCCGGAGTTTTTGTTTCAGCTATGATGGGCCAATTCGTTCGAGGATTGAACTCAAAGTTCGCAAAGAACAGTGATATTCCTGTAGTGGTGGTGAGAGAGTCATTATAAGCTTACTCTGCCATTGGTATCATTTCGGAATAGTTATCCTGTTTGTAGTTGCAGGAATTCTGCAGATGAAATTCCAATGTTTGGTTGACTTTTTCCATTTGCCCGTCCATTTGAAGGTGGATTGGCAAAGTCATTCTCAACCTAATGTCAAGAGCTTTGACCAACAAGGACCAAAACATGGAGGTGAACCTAGAGTCCCAATCTGACACTGTGTTCGACGGTAGGCCATGAATTCTCCATATGTCTTTCAGGAACATTTTGACCATGTCTGTAGCTTCATTCTCACCATCTTTCGATGGAATGAAGTGGGCCGTTTTTGTGAATTGATTGATGATTACCCCCACTGATGAGCATCCATCCGATACCAGTAATATGATGATAAAGTCCATGGAAATCGAGTCCCACAGGCAGTACGCTGATTCGAGTGGTTGTAGGAGTCCGCAGCGAGCATGAAGAGCTGTTTTATTCCTTTGGCACCCAAGGCATATGTGGACAAAATCTTCCATGAATTACTCCATTTCCAGGTAAAAGAAGTTTCATTTCATCAGTTCTATTGTCTTATCTTGCCCCATGTATCCAGCCATCTTCAAATTGTGCTCCGCTTCCAATATCTGTTGCTTCAACTGCAGATTATCTGGAATTCCCAGTGTGACTTCAGAAGAAAGGGCTTCGTCTTTGAATGAGATGTCTGAGCTTGGTTTACCTTCTATCGCTCAGATGTACTCTTCTTGCCATACATCATTGTTAGTTGCGGCGCAGACCACTGCTTCCAACAGCCATGAATTGGACTTGACTACTGGAATTGCCTTCAACTTGGCAGAAGAAATTGCAATCGGTTCGCCTCATAACTTCATCGCTGTCACTTGCACCATTTCATCTTTCAGAAGCTACCAACTGATCGGGTCTCAGAATGCAGTGGATAGGCTGGTTTTTGATTTCTTCAGTAATACCTCCCCTTGTTCAGGTCGGTACTCCGAATGTCTGGATAATGTATCCGGTTTCCCAGATGTGCTACCAGGTCGGTAGAATATTGTAAAATCATATCCTCCCAACTGATGAGGCCAGTGGGATGGTCTTCGATTCAAGATCTTTGTAGTTGTGAAGTATTCGGGATTCTTGTGATTGGTGAACATACTTCTTGGATGAGCTGCACCTTCGAGATATTGCCTCCACTCCTGGAACTCAGATACAATCGCGAGCATTTCCTTGTCGTAGATTGTGTAGTTAGTCTCTGCTTTATCCATCATTCGAGAGTGAGTAGCAATGGGGCGTAGTCGTCCTTCGATGACTAGGAAGAGTACTGCACCGATCACAAAATCCTCTGCGTCAGTCCTAATCACAACAGGCCAAACAGGCTTGAAGTGTCGTATTATGGGAGCCTCAGTAAGGTGCGTCCTCAGCATATTGAACGCCAATTGATTTTAAAGATTTGCTTTCCAATGAAACTGTTCGTTTGTTTTCTTGGTTAACTCGGTTAAGGGATGGCAAATCTTTGAAAATCCTTCAATGAAGTGTCGATGGAAGTGTGCAAATCCATGGAAAGACTGGACGTCCTTCACAGACTCCATAGTCTGCCATTTAAAAATAGTATCAATCTTGTTCTCTGATATACTGACACCATCTCCCGATATGAGATACCCAAGGAACTCAACTGGCTTCCGGTGCCATTCGCACATATCTGGTTCTATAGCCAAGTTGTTTACTTGTAATGGACAAAGATCTTCTCTAGTCAATCACACATGCTCTTCTCCGTTTTCCATATAGATGAAGATATCATCTATTTGGACTACCACTCCATGATGGATTAGATCTTGCAGGATCTTATTCATCATATTTTGGAATGTAGCTAATGCAGTTGCCAATCCGCAGTGCATGACTAGGTATTCATATTATCCATATCTCAAATGAAATGATGTTTTCCATTCATCACCAGGTTCAATTTGAATGAGGTTGTACACTGCCTTCAAATCAATTTTGGTGAAAATCCTCGATCCAGCAACCCTGTCTCTAAGTTCATTCATAAGTGGCAATGGATACCAGTTCATAATGGTCAAACAATTTAAACCTCTGTAATCCATACACAATTGTAATCCTCTTCCGTGTGGCTTGGGAATGAAGAGTATGGGTGCACCTGCAGGTGACTTGCTACGATGGATCTGTCCAGAATCAAGCATTTCCTTCAGATATTCCTTATGGACCGAATGCTTCTTTTCTGAGAGAGCGTAGATGGAACCCCCCAGAGGGCGCTCTCTATGTTTCAAGTCAATGGCATGATCGTAGCATCAATGAGCCGGAAGGGAATGGGCAGAGTCTGAGTTGTATAATTTTTCGAAGTCTCTGTATTGCCATGGAATTCACTCTACCCAATTGATCCCAACTTCATGTACCTTATTGACAGGCATTGAAGCAACAACCGTGATTCAACACGGATCACTATTGAACTTCAATATGGGATTGTCATATTCGATTGAGAACGAAGATACTGCTGCCATTGTGTGATGTTGATGGTAGTATTTCAACGTGAATGGGAGCGTATCATTTTCTTGGGTGACTCCGTTTAGTGCTCCATGCTTGACGACGTACCAGTAAGGTAACATGTTGACAGACGAATACTCCATAAGACAAATTTCAAAGGTTTCTTGGGTATAATGAAATACATACTGCAGAGTAACAGGGAAGGTGTACTGCTAACCCGCTCCTTCTACTCTTTCACCATTAAAGTTTTTGGTTATCTTTGGTTCCATTCAAGTCACTGATAGAACACCATATGAATCAGCCCACTGCTTCGACATCATAGGTGTATCGCACCTGGTATCCAAGAGAACCCTTACAGGGAGGTTGTTCTCGTTTCGAACGCTTGCAAACATGTATATGGTGGGTTTTTATCCTGTCTTAGGTTTGGGTAGTAATGGATTGGATATCTTGGGTGTAGGCTGAAGTACGTCGGCCGCAGCATTGCATTTTAGATCCTTTCGATTGACAAGCAGGGTGAACTGCCTCTCGACCCACCTCCGGCTGCAATGGGTCGTGGTTAATAAATGTGGTTCAAAAGAGCTTTCGATCAAGTTCGATGGTAATTGCTCGTCACTTATCACTGTTGGATACTATATGACCAGCATATTTTGACTATTGAACTCATCCTCAGGCACCCTTTCTTAAACAGCACAAAAGAAAGTAAATATTGAAAGCTATAATACCAATGACCGCATTGGTAAAAACCCAAATGACAACCTCCAAAAACCCATAGGAAAGACTGCTATCACATAGAACAGAGGAAAGACAAAAGAAACTTGTTTCATCCGTCAATCTCAATACTGTCGAAGTCAAACTTGTATTTCACTCGAGAGCTTGAGGCTGCTGCCGGTTTCGTTAGTCGGTCAGCCAGACTCCTGGGCTTGACCATCCAAGCAGAGGTGGTTACTTCTGGCGTCAAAGTTTTCTTTTTAGGCTCTTTATTCTTCTTCTTGTTGCTTGAGGAGTTCTTGATGGCATTCTTAAAGAATTCCCATCAATGCTCTGAAGAACCACAGTTCTTGCACTCATTGCACTTTGCACTTGCTTCCAACAAAGTTTCCAGAATGCCTTACAGGGCTTCGCCTTGGTCCGTATTAACTGGCTTAGGATTCTTTTCTTCCGTTCGAGGTGTATTGGTGTCAGAACCTTTGTCATAGTTCTTCTTTCCTTGATTCCCAATATCATCGCCAGTATCATCTCCCTTCCTCGTATTGTACTTTTTGTCGTTGAGTATGTGATCATTGTGTTGGTGCTTTTCTTTCAGGCGTCTCATATGTGCAGCCGACTTGTTCAGCTATAATTCGTATTCCGCGTTTTATTTAGTGCAATCTTCAAAATGAATATTCGGTCCTTGATTCCTTGGTTGAGTCTGCTGTGCAGAGCCTGCCGCCATGCAATCCTTGATAAGCAGACATGGTAGTTAAAGTCCTCCATCTTGACGATGTAGTTCCGGATATCTCCCTTTAACTGCAATATCTTCATTTTTCGAGGTATTCTATTTCTTCCTCCAGGTCAATGAATCATGTCTGCATAGCGCTGGTGAATGCCGACCATGTGTCAACCTGAAAATACTTCCTAAGGTGTTTTTTTGAGTTGTTGTACCAGGCAAACACATTTTCTCAAAGGAGACTTCCCATGAAGATGATTTTATCGTCATCATCATTATATTCGTTATTGAATTACCTGCGATAGTGATCTACTTCTGTGATCCAGCTTCAGTAGGATTCTGACCTGTCCATTGGATCTCCTCTGAACTTGTAGGGAAGCTGAATCTTGTGCTTCTTGGCTGAATTCGGAGCTCTCGGTGGATGAGGTTGTACTTGTGGTGGTAGCCCTGGCAGTAGGGCAGATGGTTCACTATAGTCCGTTCCTCCTGGTGGTGGAAGTGGTGGGAGAACCTCGTCTCTACTGTCAGAAGAGCTGGAGCCACTCGAGCTGGAGCTAGAAGACTCGGAGTCCTATGGAGGGTCTCCTCCAATGCCTCCTGCACCGTCACTATTACCATTTGGTTCTGGAGTCACAGCCTCATTGATCCATATTCCAACTCCATTACTTACGGTATATCGAATGCGGACTCCCAGCTCACTAAGCTCGGTATTCCCTTCCTTTGGTATCAATACTGACTGCACTATTGAGTGTAATGATTTCTTTATTCATTCATCTGAGAGTTTCGTCTGCAAGGCGCTAGTGAATTCTTTGAATTTCCGCTCCAAGTTCTTTTTCATCCTTCGCTCCGCTGCCTTTCTGTCTTGCTTGGGGTTTTCTGCCTTTTTGTGAGCTTCCGCTTGTATCTTTTTTGCTTCCTGTCAAGACTTGGCATACAGCCTGGACATTCGGTCACCGTTTTCTTTGGCTTTTATCGGAACATCTGCCACATCAGCAAAAACAGATTTTGGTCAATAAAGGTAATTGAACGTGCTGCACCCATGAAGGCCAAAACACAATGTGGGCATTTGTGAAAATAGGCATTCAAGTTGGATTGTAGAGATGATGTTCTGAAGGTTTTGTTATCCTTTCATGAATTAGCTCCGGTTGTTCTTTTATTTCTGCGAACTCTTTATGCTACATTTGTCAACAATTTGGTAAAGTGAAATACCATGGGCTCAAATGGGGTGGTGACCCCATTTGAGGTGAGAAACCACCGTCTTGTCTTTGTCATTGAGATGTTTGAAATACGCCTTTATTGGCTTTATTCAAACCCCATTGAAATTGAATGGCCATCCCTTATACTCTCCTAATTTTCCAAACTTATGATAGTAGTCTTCCTCAACTTACCCATATTGATTAAGCTGCTCATTTCATGCAAGTTGGTATCTCTTCTCATGATCATATTTTGTTTATGCAGATAATGTATTCTCATAATTCTGATGAGTTGACATCACAAATGGTTGTCGCAAATATTTTTTCAGTAAACCTTTGATTTTATTGTGCTTACAGACCGATGACAATGACGATACTAATGATTACCAGGGTCCGTGCAATCATTGTGAAAAAGCAATACAACCATCTTAAGAACCAAAAAACTATATTGCAAAGACCAAAATAAGTGTTGCCTCTCCATTATGTATATTCCCTCTGTCAGATTCCACTTGCTCTTTCTCAACAGTCATTGAGGCCAGATATTTTGAAGTTAAAGCTCCTATAAGGCTCTGAATAAACGTTTTCAGTGTCCGCAACATTGAAATTGTCATTGCAATGGTCATTGCTATTGTTGGTGTGGGTGTTGCTGGTGCGGCTGACATCAACAGTACTGGACATCATATCATGTCGCACATGTTTTGGTAGCAGTGCAGATTGTGCAGCTGTAACTGCAGCAGTCATAGAACGAAATGTGTTGTCAGAAACATCACAAGCTCTTCAGGGACATACTGTCAAGGTTTCCAGGCTCGGAGTTCTAGGGGTTATACAAACCAAACGTAAGGGTGCAGTGATCGCGGTTACTGCGTACAGACTAGAGACTCGAATTCCGGAATCACAGAAGTGAACAGAGGTTGGTGCCGAAGCTATTGATTGTTTTGTAGACCAGAGAATGAGTGAAGAACAAACCTATCCTCCGTGAATCTAGCATTCTTATATACAATTAATGCGACCGTCGTCACCTTTGCTCACTCGTTCCGAAATACATCCTCACTCCACCCAACTATGTACGCAACCCTTTCAGTCCGAGGCCTACGCCATAACCATCACGCCATATTTACAACGCGACCAACAAAACCTTATTCCAACCGACGAAACCTGATTCTTTCCAATAAAACCTGATTCTTTCCAACAAAATCTAATTCCAACCAACAAAACCTGATTTCCTTCATATTCCTGTATCCCAATCATCGATCCATATTCCTCCCTCGATCCTCACTCGACACAACCGTGACACATACAACAGGTACTCCACCTTGTCTACTCCCTGGTCATTGTACAGCATTGATGCATTCACCTCAACAAATCCTGTCCGTCTCTGCCTTTGATGAATCATCACTTTGGCATCTTCAATTGTCTTGGTTTGGTCCTCAGGGGAGATCGAATGGAACTCAGCTTTGGGACTATGAAATAGAACTATTCATCGACAGTTAGTATTCATTATCATATATGATTGAATGTGATCTCACGATGTACACCTCCACTGAGGCCAAACTCAGCTGGTGCTCTGTATTCCCCAGTTTTGCATGCTCCAAGGCGATGGTGAATTGCGGTTGCAGCAAGTACAATGAATTTCGAATTGATCATATCTATCATTCTACGGTCTTTCATTGCCAATTGTCCTACACATGCAAAGTATGTCTTGAAAAGTAGGTCCACAATTTCGGTCGCCACGAAATGATACTTGCAATCTTAAAGGAATACATTAAATGACACATGTCGACATTGTTTAAAGACATACCGTTAACGTCTGCTCAGGGCATGTAAATTGGCTTCGATCGAGGAGGTGTGCAACGTGTTGTTTGACTCCTTTCTTGTTTATTCTTCTGGAGCCATACATAGAATGCACCTTCTCCTCGCACTTATGGACCATTGCCGAGAGTGAGGAGGTAATCTTGCTGAGGGCCTATTTCTTGTCAGACTAAAATTGTTGTAGAGAGAATGAAATAAAATACACTGACATGTATGCAACAGGAGAGTCGGTGTTTCTCATTGCAGGATCAACTGTTGTGATATGATGGTAACACCACAAGTGGATTCGGGCAGTCTTGACAGCATTTGTAGAGACAGGGTTATCAAACATTACATATCTGTGGGCGATGAGCTTCACTTCGGGAAGAACCATTGCTTTGATATGGGAAAGCATCTGTTGGATACCGTATTCTGCACTAACTATATGTTTTGTCACCTTGTCAATAGGTTCCAAGGAAATGAACTCCTTCCAAAGCTCATTCAATACTGCACAGTACTCATCCCTTTCCGTACATGTCCTGCCCTATAATAATGATTACAACATGAAAATCTTCGTCTCATCATCAGAGTCCATACCATCTTGAGACAAATCTTGGGAGTCCTTCGCTCCTGCTCATAATTGTCATCGATTTCACTATGGACCTCTCGTCGACTCGGGGTGTAAAGTTGGGTGCAATGAGGAGTGAGTTGGCAAAGAACAGAGCGCTTACTGGTATGTCATTGAGAGAAGAACTGTTGATTTTCAGTATTAAGACAGCGATAATCATACGTATCAGGAATTCTTCACAGCTCATTATCAGCATCACTGTTTTGTCTGAATGGTCGATGACTTCAATTGGATGGAGGTGGAGAATTATTGCACCTACAAGTGATTTGATTGGAAAGAAGTGTGTAATAACAAAGGAATACATAAAATATAAAGAGTGTAAATTAAACACGATAGGGAGTATATGGAAAATGTCAAGGACAGGAGAATAATAGTCATCAAATGGATGTTCTTTATCGTAGATCAACCAACTTGGTGGATGGAGCTACCCAGTCAACTAACCCCGTGATTTTGGCCACTCCCATCAGAACATGTACCATTGCTTGAACAGAGGATAGTCTACTGAATTATCATTCATTTGAAAAGCGTAAATCGTCATTAGGAACATTGGGCTGCACACTGCTGACCAGATCAGGGTTGAAACACCAAGCATGCTGGAGTGGGGTGTATGTTTATGGTACAGACAATGGAGCGCAGTACACATTAATGGTATAGACCATGGAGTTTGTTGTTCCAGTATCGAAAATTAGAAATAAAAAGTACATCTGTGTTTGAGCACATCGGCAAGGTCACTTGAAATGGCAATCATCGTATAAACCTCAATTAGCATCTGAAATCCCATGAAATGTAGCGTAGACACTAAATTGTGGACACCAAAAATTGATATATCTTCGAGCATTGAAGCTTACAATTGAAAACGTCGAGGTGACCACAAATATCTTAATTCAAATTACATAAGAAAACCTATTCCATTGCTATCCAATTACCCCAAATAAATCCAAGCAAAAATCAAACAAAAAGTAAACAAATCACAAGCAAAAACCAAGCAAATTATAACCCAAGTGAAAATCCGTTCCCAGTCAAATCCAAAGCAAATCGCCAACAACAATTTCCATCATCTCAGTTTTTTTTTTGCTTTTCATTAGGCTTCAGATGGGCTTCTGTACCTGTAGAGGGAGGGTTGACTAAATACCTATGGTCGTGCAGCCAATTGATACTTTCCTCCTCCAGATCCGGGGGTAGATAGTCATCACTCAAAATGGCATGGCCCCTGTTCTGAATTAACATCAAATATTGTTTTTGATGAATTAGCCTCCTCTGAGTAAATTCATTCCTGGCCACGACTTTCGTTAAGGACAATGGAAAGGTGTGAGGTCCGGGTCTGGAAGATTCCAATGTTTCGTTGGATACTTCACCCATGTCGTTGATCATCTCTTTCTCTTGAGGTAGGATTTTGTTGAGTGGTAGGAATGACCTTCCCACAGGCATTGGAGCATTCGGAACCGTGTCGTTTTGCAGTGGAACGCAATAAAGTGTTTGGACATCCAAATTGGTTGTCGATCGAAGCCATGCATGTATTGTATTGTCGTTATATATGGGAGCATCATCTCCAACTCGCGGTCCTCCATTGTCACCCGGTGAACATGTGATGCCCCACAATTCTCGGATACTCCATCAGGGTTCAGGCATGCCTGCATTCACCATATTTACAACGGCCAATATCGTAGCTGCGATGACGCTCGTAAGCACTGTGAACAACGAATGGTCATTCTCGTTGGGCCATTTCATTTGGAAGTTCTTTTCTCCATCATGTTTGGATGCTGTGAGGGGATTGCCATATACAATGATATAATCAAACACTTCCACATCGGGAGGGGTCACTGGATGTAGATGCTTGATTGGCATTATGTCCTCATTACCATCTGATTTTGTCAGCTTTGAAAAATTGATCATGACAACACAGAACGTACTTATTTCAATGTTTTGCTTTTTCTTCGGTGTATTCTCCACTGGCGATCTGCCATTGCTCCTCCTGATGGCCATGTCCGCAAGGTTGTCAATGGCGATATTGCATTTTTTTCCATTGACATCATTGCCACAAGAATGTGCTTCCCATAGACGAAATCACGCTCCCTGACCAGCTAAATCAGGGATTGAATTGATGAATTGTTTGATCATGCCATCCCATTTGGCTTTACCTGATTCCTTTTTGCCACGGATACCAAGACTCCAAGCATTGCTAAAAATTGACTCTCGGATGCGATTGGCCTTATTGCCAGTTGTTCCCTTCCCTTTGTAGAGCCCGAATTTTTCCAATGTCGAATCAGATTCCCAGATACCCTTTTCCGCAGCCTATACTTTGAGTTGTTGAATTGATATATAGACAAAGTTAGTATGTCTAATGACAAAGTTGATTGTTAGAACAGGATAACAGAATTTACGTTGAGAATGGATACTAAAATTAGATGTAACAATAGACATGGGTTTCGAGGTTGGCAAAGATGGAATTGAACATTGGTGATATCAACTTGATATCAAATTAAGGTAATGATGATATGGAGAAATCAGGAGGAAAAGAACATGAGAAGCAGAATGGAGGGCGGGTGGAAGATGAGAGTATTATATAGTTCTTCTCGCTCGTCCCATAGTGATCTAGCTGACTAGGTCAAGTTCACTTCCGGTATCCTGGTCTGTAGCGGCAAAGAATTGAAGCAATTTCTACGTTCTAATACCAATTTGGATATGTCAAACATTCAAATTGGCATCTCATGAATGAATATTGAGTTGTTACACATTTACCTCCGCACAATACACCCCGCTATGATTGTGCCCTGTGATGATATAGAACCTACTCAGACAAGTTGAAACCCATTGGCCATGAGTTCAGCACAGGTAGGAAATGCAGTATCGAAGAGAAAGTTACCTACTGTGGGAACGCCGAGTTGAGTATTGAGATGATTGTCACGATCCGCAGAATCGATGTCTATTATATGCAATGCATTTCTACTGACTTCCAAGTTGCGATATCTGTAAGCCAATGGATTATTGCACTCGGCTAGTGAGAATGAAGCCAAAGTGCGATAGGACCCGATTCGCTGAAAAAGGAAATACGAGGTCATGGGTTTTACCGGATATCTCATCCCAAAATCGATACTCATATTCTCTACTACACATCTCGTTTTGGCGACGACGACAATATACGTGCAATGAGTTTGATTCATTGTACACTTTGCAACTATTGCAATAATGTTTACCAATACACTGGTGCATACATCAATCACCTCTGACGTCACCATTCAAAGAGGGTAAATTATGTACCTCTGGAGCAGATTCCAGATGAGAGATATACAATTACTGCTGATAATGATATCTTACTTGCAGATAATGTCACTCTATATCCCAATGATCTGTTTCAATTTTCTGACGGCAATTCTACAAGTGAGGACGATGACAATGGCAATGGTTACATGAATCCACTTCACCCTACTTTTGAGTCAAATGAACTACAATCAATGACATTGGACTTGGGTGAAGCTGGAAAGGTAATAGATGGTGATTCCCACATATTGGATGAAGAAATTGACCAACGGGCATGGTTTTCTGGTAAGCAAGAATATCGGTTGGCATACTGGTGTGTCAAGCGAAAACTGAGTAGGGCTGCCATTGATGAGCTGATGAAGCTTCAGCAGGTTAATACAAACTTCACATCTGCATATACTCTGTACATTAAAATCGATGAAATGATCTATGCACTTCGAATTGATACATGGAAATCTGGTAATGTCAGTTATGCAGGTCATATCATTTCAGAAGCGCTACACAATGATGGAAAAACGCATTTTCATTATTGAGACCCCATTGTCCACATTGAATTTCTACTCAAACAATCTGCATTTAAAGAGCATATGGTATATGCACCAATTAAGGATGATAATGAATTGGGGGACAGTGTACTCTCTGAAGTTCACACATGCAATTGGTGCTGGTGGAAAAAGCTGTTATGGGTGTTTTGTTCGTTGACGCGTCATCATAATTGAATGATGTTCATAGTTGTAGAAGCCTGTCCAGTCTACTATTGTTCTGATCTTTCACAGCTCTGATCAAACACATTTGACCAACAATTCTGGCAATAAAAACGAATGGCTGATCTACCTCAGTCTTGGAAACATCAATTCGACGATTTGATCAAAGTCCTTGAGCCTTGCCTGTATCGTTGTTGCCCTGCTTCAAGCTCCTCCGAAGCAACATTACCGTGGTTGGTGAAATACAGCCACCATCAATAAGCAACAAGAATACAATCGGGAAGCGCTTAGACAGTTTTTTGAGATTGTTTTTTGTCCTCTCGGCACTGGTTGCGGAAAAAAAAAACCCATGCTGCGTGCTGACGGAAAAATACGACAATCCTTTCCAATTCTCTGTGCTTGGACAGCCAATTACATTGCAAAGGTTCACCTCTATGCAATCAAACAGCCAGATTGCCCAGTATGTGATGCCTCGAGATAGTCATTTGGAGAGGGCAATCAATCTACCTGGCCACACCGTGATTATTGACTATATTTCCAAAACATGATTTAAACCACACAATTCGACAATCATAACCAAAAACATGCACGTGGATATCTCATGGAAAGAAGTATAGCAACGATGGAAGGTGTCTTTTGGAATATGAAATGTATTTCTTTGCATATATTGATTGTTCCTGATATTATACACACTATCTATCTTGGTAATCTGAAGCATTTGATGGAGTGGATAGTGCCATTTCTGGAGTTTCACAATTGAATTGACCGATTACATGATCTTTGGGCCATAATGCTCAATTATCAATGATTGGCACGATTCAATAAGCCCTACACAGTCGTGACACAATGGAGTGGCAAAGAGATGAAAGCATTAGACCGTGTCATTGTTCCCATTGTTGCAACGAAGATTTTCGATCAATCTTTGCAGCAGCAAGGGGCATTCAAATTTGCCATGCTCTGTGTCAAAAACCTCAACTATTTTCACCTCATGACTCAGTATCACAACCATACCGATGCGATAATCAAATATACAGAAGACTATCTCAGTGATTTTCATCGTCACAAAGACATCTTTAGTCGTTTTCATGCCAAAAAGTCAACGAAGAAGGTTGCCCAACCTCTACAAAAACAGCTCACCATCGATATGGAATATGAGTGCGAGTATCATTCTGCATGGTCACGTCCTTCTGCTGCAGCAAAATGTCATCGCATCAACAAGGACAAAATTCAAATCAATTCAGACATAGCGTCGCACTTGGGTGATAAGTCTGAATTCAACTTTGTCAAGATGCATCTGTTGAACCACTTTTCAGATCACATATGTCAGCTAGGGCAATTATCTAATGTCTGCGCTGAACTACCGAAAACGACAATGATGGACTTGCAAGATACGTACCGACAATCAAACTGCAATAAGCTATCTTTCCAGATTTTGCGCATCAAAGTCCGGACCGAGGTGTTCCAATTCAAAGATCTGAATCCAAATGCCGAAAAATGTGGTCATGAAGACCAAAATCCATGTCTCATTTCTCCAGCAATTGTATGATGAAAAATTACTTGCCAGGAATCAAGTCTCTCATTCCAGTGTGGAATAGCAAATGGGGAACTTTAAAATCACATCGCATGGTGTTTCAAAAGATATAGTAACTATACCGGATATGTTGATAACGACGAAGAATTTTATTGTCTACATGACGCACAATACAGTTGTTATGATTCTGCAGCCATTCCAGTGACATCATTTCAAGGTGACAAGCAGACAATTCATATTGTACGATGCACTGGAACCAACCAATGGAGGAAGCCTAAGCCTTCCCAAGATAATACAGTTTTACTGTGTGATGGAACGCAGGGACAGTTCAAGTTGACTAGAGGACAAATTCCAGCGAGATTATGATATCTTTGCATCATTGCGGATACAGTGTGATATCAAGGATCTCATTTGGCCCTTGTTACCACAATCGTTGTAGACCCAATGTGGGAGGTACCAGGGATGGTATTTGTTGAGCAGCGAGATCAGACACCTACAATATTTTTAGAGGATGGTAATTTTTGTGGAAATCCCCATTTTGGCATTGGATCGACATATGTTATCCCTGTACACATGATTCAGTGTGCTGCCCATATACTTCCATTTTTTTCTAATCCAGATTATAGTTGATGGGTTTTAAATAATACTATTGACTTAGATGCATTCAATTTATTTTAGGAGCAGATAGGACACTTAAAATTGTCTTTGCGTATATTGTATAAGTCAATCACTTTCATTTGTGGAAGAAATTTGTATATTAGTAACTATTAGACATAGCAGCGTGAAATGTGCAGCTCTGACGACGAAACATGGTATTTCGTACAATGATATGTTGTAAAGATGACATAAGTTGATATTATCATGAGATCAGGATAAGTGGGAACTAAATCATATGTGAGAACCTTAAGAATTGACAATGAATATTGTGATGTAAGTTGCCAACTTGGCAATGACTATTTGAAATGCTTGGAGTATGAATTTTGTATGGTGATGGTGGCAGCGCAGGGATAAGTTTCAATAATGCTTAGAACATTCAGAACAGTATCGACCGTACCGTACTGTCATGCAAAGGCAATTCGTTTGTGCTGATGCAGTTCCTGGGAGTGGATATGCACTTGGAGGGCAAAGCGTTCATGGGGTTGTTTCCAATTGTTGAGCATAGTTGAAAGGGTTCTCCAGGCTTATTCACAACATAGGATTTGCTTTTCTGAGAGTTGACCGCAGCTCCTTGTAGGCTTTGGTGGATTGGGCCTTCATTACTACAAAGGCTGCTCGGACATTAGCCGCGAACACTCAGGATCGGATTACTATGTCCGAATGCTTCTTCAATTGAGCCTCTTTGACATTTTCCACTCCCAGATACACAGTATGATATATCTCGTTTTGTCTAATGATGAGGTCTTCATAAGCTTCGGCCAGTCCTGTGAGGGCTGTCTGTATCTCAATACTTTTCTCACTTGCTTCCTGAATAAGAGTGTCCATTCGTCCAAGGTTCCTGTTGATTCGATCCTAAAGCTCAATAACCCTGTCTGGAATGTTATTCCTCGGGATGGGCTAGTATCGTGTCACCTGCTTATCTATATCGCTGCATATGACAACGCATTTTCACTTTTAACCATCAAGTAGGTGTCTGTTATGCTGGTGCCTGACCCGACCATGATCGAACAACGAAAAATTACTCTACAGTGGTGGTGTGAAAGACGATGAATTGAGCTCCGGATCCGGGCTGCAGTTGTACTGACTGGTCGTTCTCCAGGTGGGAGGCGTACGGAATGATGGGCCAGAAACATGGGAATAGGTGACGAAATAGGGGTGGTATTTTGTCCGAATTCATTCACCAATTCCAATGGTAAATTGCTGTGACGATGGTCGATGGAGTGGCTGCTCCTCTTCCGATCGTTGTGTGGATTCCTCCACAGTTGTGCTCATGATATTCCACATCCTGATCTTCACAATTGAAGTGCAAGCGTTGGAATCTAGTCAAAAGATCAGTGAAGACTGAATTGTCGATACTTAGACCTTATCCTTGCTTGGCTGTGTCTGTGCAGTAGAGGTTCCATGGATATGGCATATCAGGTGCATCCCAAAAGTAATCTTGGAGAGGTTCTTCTGGTGTGTTTAGGACACCTTTGATGCTATCAAACACGTTGAGGGGTTCTGGTTCTGGAAGCTGCAATGGAATTCCAGCTAAAATGAAGAAGTTGACTCAACAGTGGCAGTTGCAGTTGTGTGGCATCAAGGCCGCTTGATGTATGTGGGTAGAAAGAATAACTTCCTCAGAAGCGTTTCTTTGCAAATAATATAATGTAACAATGTGAGCTTTGCTCCAGGTTTACCTGGCCAAGGTAGTATCCATAGTTAATTCGGAACTTGCTTCAAAGGTATGTTTGGAGGTTCACTTGGAATGTGAAATCACTAAAAGATTCTGAACAAAAAGAATAGCATTTCAATGTGTATATTGTCAAGGCTTGTTCCCCACACTGGGAAGATTGATGCCTTTCTACCCTCGAAGAACCCAAGGTCTTTATATCTTCATACTTACTCTAATGAATACTTCTATCTACGCATTTCTCTATAGCTCCAGCACCGTAACCAACCACGAACCTCTACCGGCTCATTCGCAACTCCTGCGGTCCTCCATCTCTCAATCCTCTATCGTCTTTATTGTCATTAGATCATAATCAGACGATCAGTATTGTTTATTACATCAAGCTCATGGGTATGTACCACCGGACCAGTGGTATCCTATCCATCTGATGACCTCCGGATGCTTAGGCCTCTTTTGATAGAGAGCAGCTTTGCTGTTCAGAGTCGGCATGTATTCTTAGGCCTCTGGCAGTCAACAGCTTCTTAGCTGGCACCATTCAGCCGTTTGCTGACTGTGCGTTTGTTATCGGCGAGCGCCAGCTTCCTGGCTGCTACCATTCAGCTGTTTGTTGGCTGTCCGTTTGTTATCGGCGATTTGAAGCAGAAGTCACCATGGCCATTATCTAGCAGTTGATGCTTATCGATGGTGTGGATGTCCGTTCGCTGGCCATCCAAAAAGATTGGCTCTGGAATCTGAGGCGAGTGATAGCCGTTGACATCCAATCAGGGAAATTGTGGGTGATCGTACATGACCCCGCTGCCAAGTTGCTAGGTGTAACACACATGCTCTAAACATGGGGTACACTTCATTGTCAAACATTTTCTTCTTTTTTTGCAGGTAGCTTTCTTCCTCCTTCCACTTTTCAACTCCTTTCCATTCCACCATGCTATGTACTTGTGTATTTTCCGGTCTTGATCCATCGGTCCACGGAGAGAGGTGTTCCTGTCTTGTATGCATGTACTTGAGTGTCTCTTTGTCATCCAATACAAACATTCTTGCCTTCCCCTGGTGTTCGAATTCCGGTAGAATGTTTTGCTCTCTCATTCCTTCTATTCCAATCGACTTTCTCTGCCTCACTGCCTGCTCACTGTCCCCCACCAAACACTCAACTCTGTCTTTTCTATCTGGCATTTCCATTCAGCGTATTGCAAACCATCCGACTCTGTAATTGAGGAGTGGCACTGCCAGTCTGCAACCTGCCTCATCAACCAGCGGTACTGTAGGTGACAACTTGAACCATTTATTACTTCTTGTTGCCAATTCGCTCACCACCTTCTAGATTTTGTGTTGTCGTCCTATCCATCCATCCCACCACAGTTCCCGATCTGTATAGGGCCACAGACTGAACTGCTGCAATTTGGACTTTGTGTGCATTATCAGGTTTGAGGCCTGATTTACCTGTCATGGAGTGCTCTCTGCCTTGAGCCATCTTCCCTTTTGCTATGTCAATGCAGTGTTGACTCTGGAAGTTGAGTTTCCTGTCCAGGAAGACGCCCAGCAACCTTGCTGCCTCAGGTTTGAAGTTGATTTAGACATGCTTATCAACTTGGGCCATGAGGTTTACATTGCTTTCCTGATTGTTCCGTTTTCGTGAGAACAGTACTGCTTCCATTTCGCCTATGTCGAATTCGACTATATATTCTGCTGCCCACTCTTTTGCACTTTTGCCATATCATTCTATTTGTTTTACGCACTGGCGGACTTCTTCTCCTTTAACCACCCATGTCAAGTCGTCAACAAATGACAATGCCATTACTGTTTTGTCAACCTTTTGGAAAATCCGCTTGGGTGGTGGTGTTTCCAAGTGAGAGAGTAAGTCTGAGATGCAGATGTCGAAAAGGATTGGTGAAATGGCAACCCCTGTCGCACCCCAGTCTCAACACACATTTCCTCTCCCTCTCTTCCATTCATCTTTATCATGGCTTTTCTGTCCGACATATAGCTTTTCATCTGCCTATACACATCTGCTTCAAACCCCATGTCTTCCATTCTCAAAATAATGTTACCTTTCGCCACACTTGGGAATGCCCCCTTGAAGTCCATCAACAATGCTGCTGCGATCTTGTTTTCTCCCCACACATCTGCCAAACTCTTAATCATCCTCCTCACAGCATCCATTGCCGATCTCCTTTTCCTGCATCCAACCTGGCTGTCATGGAGTAGTTGCTCCCTTTTATACTTGTCCACTACCAAAATTGCTACTAGCTTCGGGACAACCTTTCCCAAACAATTTTCAAGTGCGATGATTCTGTACGCTTAAGCTAGATGATAATCATCTTTGTCCAGTGTCGGGATAATGACTTTGGTAACCGTTTTCCATTCTTTCCGATGGTAGCCCAGTCAGATTGTTGTTCTTACTAGATTGATGATTCTCTCTTGATTCCAACCCTACAGTGATCCTATCACTTGAAAACCAATTGTGTTTAGTCCAGGTGCCTTTCTGATGCTCTGGCCAAACAATGCCGTCTTGACTTCATCTCTTCCTATGGCTTCAAAGGTAGTTCCACTAGCTGGATTTGCACTCTGTTGGATCCTCTGCAATGGTTTTGGGAATCCTATCTGTTTAATCAGTTTAGCCTTATTTTCCCAAGAGGTTGCTAAACTCCCATCCTGCTTCAGTAGTGGTTTAACCATTAGGCTATTGTTTTCTCAGGTTTACTTTAGTGCTCTCCACACTTACTCCCCCTCTGCTTCCTGCTCAAAAGTATTCCAACACTCCTTTCTGCTGCCTCTGATGGCCTGCTTCATTACCTTCCTTGCCTTCTTGATACTGACTTGGTTGGTTTCTCCTCTTCTTCACATTCTCTTCATGGCCCCCAGAACCTTTCTCTTGTCTGCTATATCCTGGTTCCAGTATCATTTTGACCATGTTCACACTCTTGTCCTTTTTGCCTTCTGATTTAGCACCTCCATTGATGTTTCCCTTATTGTTGTTGCATCTTCTTCCAGCTGTTGCCTTGTGCTTTTGTCTGACAGCCTATTTCACTTCCCGCTGCACTCCTTCCACTACACCTTTGCTTGTTTCAAATCTTCCTCTTGCACGCTGTCAATATTCCATCCTGGATAGACTTGGCTCATACCCTTCGATGATTTTTCGCCCTATTTGACTTCTATCTTGTCATCATCTGAACTGATATCTTCGTTGTCTTCATATATTGTTCTTGCTGATATTTGTACCACCTCTCCCCCTCAGGCTTGTGTGACATCAATGATTAACGCGATTGTGCTGTTGTTGATGGTAGTGATGCACATTGGCTGACTATCGTTTATTACTTCAAAACTATGTTGTTCAATGGTAATTTGCACAATGACTGCATTTCTTCTTTGATTGCTCTCTTTGGTCCATATAGAACTGTGGGCATTAAAATCCCCACAGATGACAAAGTTTCGTTATTTTAACATTTCGTTCCAGTCTGCCTGTCTAGGTCTCCTAGTTGAGATCCTGTTGTTGTGTTCTTGGAGTGTTTGCTCATATATGTTAGCCACTGTAACCTTCACTTCTTTGTTGTTGGTGAGTTGAAAAACCTGAACGTTCCCTTGACCTCCAAAATTCCTGAGCTCATCTATTTTGATGGGTGTGTCAATCCTTACAGCCGACATTGTTCTTGTTCCTCTCATAAGTCTGAAGCTGGGGTGGCTCATCTGGTATTCTTCCTCTTGTTCCGAATAATCCTCCTGTAACATCACCAGATCTGCTTCTGTCTCTATCCCTTTGTCCGACACTTAAATTGTACACTCTTTTCCCCTACTGCAGTTGGCCTGCAGGATCTCTACCATTCAGTGTCAGGGATGGATTCTTCTGATCCTTGTTGCGTGGCTGGCACTTTGATCTCCTCCATTTGTTTTCCTTTTTCTTTGCTGTCTTGAACGTGGCTTCTTCCGGCTTTCCTCTCAGCATCTGCTGTGGCAGGTGCCTTGTCCTCTCTTTCCTTCACTGCTTCTCCTTGCCCTAAGATCTGGAACCTTCCTCATCTTGCCCTCTTGCTCTAGGTGGTTCTCTCCTCCTTGGATGCCTTGATCGCTTGCCGCTTTTTGGGGCATACATTGCTTTTGGCGATAAGGTTGTCTTTGCAGTTTGTGTATCTGTCTTGATCGTGAGTGCAATTCTGGCCCATCTTTGGTCTGCAACCAACAACATCGCACTGACAATTCTTCATTGTGTGTGGTCCTGCACACAGCATGCACCTGACTAGTTCCAATCAGCCGCATTTGAATCCGTGATGTCTCCGGTAGTAGCACCTCTCGCAACAAGTGTCTAGGCCTGCCCGGATGTACGTTTCCACCTCATGACATACACCCACTGCCCTCAGGTCTTTTTCTATACACCTCTATGCCATCTTCTTTCCCTTGATTGAAAAAACCACTGACGATGCCATCTTTCCCAATGTTTCTTTTTTTTCTTGACGTCTGTGGTCTTTTCCATCCATGTAATTTGCTTGGGGATAATAATCTCCTCATTTGCTGCCTGGATTTCCTGCCTCAGTTTGTCCAGGTCTCTTGTCTTTTTGACCACTTATTGATCAAATTTGATTCTGTGCATTTTGACTCATCCCCAGGTTTTGTTCTTTTCGATGTCTATGAATCCCTGGTCCCCAGTTCTGGCCACCATGACAATGATAACCTTGTACATAATGATCATGTTGGCCCACACCTGCGGGGTTGCCATGGCTGTGATTGTGCCTCTGACATTCGTGTCGATTTGCATCAACCGGATGTGGTCGGAGACACCTGGCCTGTGGAGTGCAATATTTGCCACTGACAGGATCTCCGCATCCTGTCTCTGAGGTTGGGGATGGGCTTTGTTCCTTCAGAACCTCACCCTTCTGTTTTCCACTGAGTTGTAATTTGCTGGGATAGGTTTCATGTCATCTTCTTCCTCCTTCTTTTCTCCTGTCTTCCTTCCTCTATTGACAACCTGAAATCCATCCTCACTCTTGTTCTCATGTTTCTGTGCCGACATTGCTGCCTTCTCTGCATACATTGCGTGCTTTGGCTGTTGCGGTGGCAGTTGATGTCGTTGTTTGGATCGCTGGGACTTTGTTATTTCTGTGACCGTTGGTTCCCTGGCCTCTGCCATTGGTCTCTTAGGTGCATTTGCAGGCGCATTGTCCCTTGTCTTTGGTGGGGCAATATGTGTTGGCTTAGCCCGGCCTCAAAGCTGAATTGCCACTGGTGTTGGTACTGCTGGAACAATCAGTATGGTTAGTACCTTTCCCTCTGGGGGGAACTTCGGCGTATGCTTGGAGGCTGGCAGTTCCGGCCTCTCTTCATCCATATCTTCTGCCATGATCAACCTGTCTACCACCTCATCCACCTGGACCGATATTTTTTCACTCATTTCCACATCTCTGTCAGTGATCATCTTCTCCGCCTGGACCTCCTGATGTGCCCATGTTCTTCTCTTCCATTTTTCCATATGCTTCACATTTTTTTCCTCTTCTCTAATATTCTGTTATTCAGAGTACTTTCTTTCATACATGACAAACAACTTTTCCACCATCAAGTCCATTGACTGATTGCTGATTGTTTGCTTCTGCTTTTTCGACACCATGTTTTCCAATATGGTCCATGTTGTTGCTATGTCATCAGCAAAACCTGAATTTTGTTGATTATGGTTATTGAACGTGCTGCGCCCATGAAGGCTGAAACACAATATGGGGGTTGGCGAAAATGGGCCTTAGCATTCCATCGTAGTGACGATATTCTGATGCTTTTATCATCATTTAATTTTAATGAAAGAGCTCCGGTTGTTCTTTCATTTCTGCGAACTCTCTATGCTACTTTCATCAACAATTTGGTAAAGTCAAATAACATGGGCTCAAATGGGGTCGTGACCCCATTTGAGGGGAGAAATCATCTTCTTGTCTTCATCGTTGAGATGTTTGAAATATGCCTTCAATGGCTTTATTCAAACCCCATTCAATTTGTATGGCCATCCCTTACGTTCTTTTAATTTTTCAAACTTACAATTGTTGTCTTCCTCATCTTACCCAATTTGATAAGGCTGTTCATTTGATCCAAGCTGGTATCTATTCTCATAACGATAATTTTGGTACACAGATGATGTATTCTCATAATTCTCATGTGTTGACATCACAAATGGCCATGCAAATATCTTTTCAGTAAATCCTTGATTTTATATAGTGCTTACTAACCAATTACAACTATGATATTAAACATAACAAGTGTCTGTTCAATTATCGTGAAAAGAAATACAACCATATTAAGAACAAAAAATCATATTGCAAAGACCAAAATAAGTGTGGCTATCCATTATGTAAATTCCCTCTGTCAGATATACTCGCTCTCTCTCAACAGTCATTGAGGCCAGTTATATTGAAATCAAAGCTTCCATAAATCTCTGAACTAACTTTTTCAGTGTCTGCAACATTGAAATTGTTATTGCAATTTTCGTTGATATTGTTGGTGTTTGTATTGCTGGTCCCACTGACATCAACAGTACTGGAGATTATATCATGTCGAACGTGACTTGGAAGGTGTTACAATTGCACAGCTTCAACTTCAGCGGTCATACGACGAAATGTATTGTTTGAAACATCACCAAGCTCTTCAGGGGCATACGACATATACTCCTCCTTGTGTATTCCCTGGTCATTGTACTGTCATGATACATTCACCTGAAATACTTCTGTCCATCCCTGCCCTTGACAAATCATCATTTTGGCATCTTCAATTGTCTTGGTTTGGATCTCAAGGGATATAGAAAGGAACTCAGCTTTGAGACAATAAAATTCATCTATCCATCGACAGTTACTATTCATACTCAAATGTGATTGAATGTGATCTCACGATGTGCACCTCCACCGGGGCCAAACACAGCTGGTGACTTTTATTCCCCAGTTTTCCACCCTCCAAGGCAATGGTGAATCATGGTTGCAGCAAGTACAATGAATATTGAATTGATCATATCAATCATTCCATAGTCTTTCATTCCCCAGTGTCCTGCTCCTGCCAAGTATGGCTTGTGAAGTAGGTCCACAATTTCGGTTGCCGCAAAACGATCCTGTCAATTCTAAACGGATATATCCGATAACATATATCAACATTGTTTAAAGCCATACCGTTCTGGTCCACCAAGGGCATGTGAATCGGTCTCCATCGGAGAGGTGTATGACGCGTTGTTTGACTCCATCCTGGTTCATTGTCCTGAAGCCATAATTGAAATCCACCTTCGACTTGCACTTATTGACCATTGCTGAGCATCAGGAGATAAACTTGATGAGGGCCTTAATATCTTGTCAGACTAAAATCATCATAGAAAAGATGAAATAAATACCACCGAAATATATGCACAAGGAGGGTCGGTGTTTCCCATTGCCGGATCGACATTTGGAACATCAAGATACCAGCACAAGTGGATCCAGGCAGGTTTAACAGTGTCAGTGGCAAAAGGGTTTTGAACACTGCATATCTGCCGGCGATGAGCTTCACTTCAGCAACAACCAATGTTTTGACACTGGAAAGCGTCTGTTGGATTCCGTATTCTGCTCCAACGATTTGTCCTGTCACCTTGTCAATAGTTTCCAAGGAAGTGAACTCCTCCCGAAGCTCTTTCCAGGCTGCAATGTGCTCACCCCATTTCTTACGTGTCATGTGCTAGGATAATGATCACAATATATCAATCATGGTCTCATTATCATAGTCCATACGTTCTTGCAAGAAATCTCAAGGGTCCGTGGCTCCTTCTGATGATTATCATTGATTGCAATATGGACCTCTCATCAAGTCCAGGCGTGAGTTTGAGCAAATAGAGAAGTTTGTTGGCAAAGAGCAGAGCGCTTACTGGTACATCTTTGAGAGGAGAATTGTGCATTTTTGTCATTAAGACAGCGATACTCGTACATATTGGGAATTTCTGAGAGCTCCTCATTGTCATCATCATCTTGTCTGGATAGTCAATTTCTTAAATCAGACGCCAGTGGAGAATGCTTGTGCCTACAAGTCATTTGATTGGAAAGGTGTGTGTAATAACAAAAGCATAAATGAAATATTAAGAGTGTATAATAAACAAGATAGAGAGTATATGAAAACAGTAAAAGATAGGACAATAATAGTCGTTGAATAGACGTTCTTGATCATAGATCGACCACCATGGTGGATGGAGCTATCTGTCTATTTTACCCACTGATTTGGCTACTCCCTACACAGCACATACCATCGCGTGAAAAGAAGATAGTCTACAGAATTGTTATTCGTCTTGAACGCGCAAATTATTGTCAGTAACATTTGGCTACACACCCGTGACAAGATCAGGGTTGCAACACCGAGAGCACCGGAGTGTGGTGTAGGTTTACAGTTTAGGCAATGGAGTGCAGTGTACATTTGTAGTATAGACCACAGAATTTGTTGTTCTGGCAACCAAAATTTGATTTGAACAGTGCATTAGTATTTGAGCACATTGGCAAGATCGCTTGAAATGGCAATCATTGTATGAACCTCAATGAGTGTCTGAAATCCGATAGAGTGTAGCGCAGACACTGAATTGCGAACACCAGAATTGATGTATCTTGGAGCATTGAAGCTTACAATTGAAAACGTCAAGGCGACAACGAATATATTAATTCAAAATGCATAAGAAAACCTATTCTATTGCTACCCAATTACCCCAAATGAACCCACGCAAAAATCAAACAAAAAGTAAACAAATCACACGGAAAAACCAAGCAAATTATAACCCAAGTGAAAACCCATTCCCAGTCAAATCCCAAAGTAAATTGCCAACGACAATTTCCATTGTCTCAGTTTTTCTTTTGTTTTTCATTAGGCTTGAGATGGGCTTCCAAATCTGGAAAGGGAGGGTTGACCCAATATCTGTGGTTGCACAGCAAATTGATGCTTTGCTGCTATGGATCCAGGGGTGGATAGTCATCACTCGAAATGGTGCAGCCCCTGTTCTGAATCAATGTCAAATATCATTTTTGATGAATAAGCCTCCTCTGGATAAGTTCATTCCTGGCCACAACTTTGTTAGGGACAATGGAAGGCTGTGAGGTCTGGGTCTGGAAGATGCCAATTTGTCGTCGGATGCTTCGCCTATGTCATCGATCATCTCTTTCTCCTGAGGAAGGATATTGTCGAGTGGTAGGAATGACCTTCCTGCAGGCATTGGGGTATTCGGAACCTGGTCGTTTTGCAGTAGAATGCAATCAAGTGTTTGGACTTCCAAATTTGTCGTCGATCGAAGCCATGTATGTGTTGTATTGTTGTTATATATAGGAGCCACATCTCCAACTCATGGTCCTTCATTGTCGCCCAGATAACATCTGATGACCCATAATTCCCGGATACTCCATGAGAGATCAGGCATCCCGTCATTGACCATCTTTACAACGGCCAATATCGTAGCCTCAATGACGCTCGTAAGCACTGTGAACAACAAAAGGTCATTATTATCTGGCCATTGCCATTTGAAGTTGTTTTCTCCACTGCATTTCAATGCTGTTACACGATCAACATATACAATGGTATAATTGAACACTTCCTCATCGGGCAGGGTCACTGAATGTCGACACTTGATTGGCGATATGTCCTCATTACCATCTGTTTTCTCAGCTTTCAAAATGTGATTACGATCATACAGAATGTACTTGATTTGATTTTTCGCTTTCTCTTTGGTGTATTCTCCACTGGTGATCTGTTATTTCTTCTCCTGATGGCCATTTCTGCAAGGTCGTCAATGACGATTTTGCATTTTCTTCCATTGATATTTTTCGCATTCGAATTTACTTCCCATTAATGAAATCTCACCATCTGACCCGCTAAATCGGTGATTGAATTGATGAATGTTTTGATCATGCTGTCCCATTCGGCTTTGCTTGCTTCCTTTTTGCCGAGGATACCAAGGCTGGAAGCAATGCTAAAAATTTACTCTCTGAAGTGATTGGATTTCTTGCCTATTCTCTTTTGGTCATAGAGGCCCAATTCATCTAAAGTCCAATTAGATTCCCTGATGTCCTGTTCCGCAGCCCATACTTTGAGTTGTCGAATCATTATCTAGACAAAGTTCGAATGTATAACAACGAAGTTCATGGTTCGAATGGTGTAAAGAATTCATAATGAGAATGGGTACTAAATGTATTTGAAACAATTCAGATGAATTTCAAGGATTGCCAAGATGGAATTGAACATTGCTGATACAAACTTGAGATAAAATTTAGGTAATGATGATATGGAGGAATAAGAAGAAATAGGGGATGAAAAGCAGAATGGAGGGCAGGTGCAAGATGGGAGTATATTATAGTTTATCTTGCTCATCCCATATTGATCGAGTTGACCAGGTCATGTTGGCTTCCGGAGTCCTGGTTGGTGGCGGCAAAGAATTGAGGCAATTTGTACATTCTAATACCAATGTGGATGTGTCAAACATTCAAATTGGCGTCTTGTCGATGATATCTAGTTTTTGGACATCTACCTTCCCGCCTTATACTCCGCTTTCATTCTGCCCCGCAATGACGTTGATCCCACTCAGTCAAGTTGAGATCTATATGCCATGAGTTCAGGTCAGGTACAAAATGCAGTTTCGAGGGGACAGTTATCAACCTTTGGAATGACAAGTTTAGTATCGAGGAGATTGTCATCATGCGCAGAATTGATATTGATCAAATTGCCAGGTATTTCTACTGACTCCCAAGTTGCAATGTCTGTTCGACATTTGATGATTGCACTTGGCCGGTGAAGATGCAGCCAAAGTGCAATAAGACTTCTTTTGCCAAAAAAAGACACACGAGGTTAGGGGTTGTACCAAATATCACTGTCCAAAATAAGTATCTATTTTCTCTACTACATATTTCATCTTTGCGACAACAAAAATATATATCCAATGAGTTCGAATGTTTGTATACTTTGCAATTATTGCAATGAAGTGTACCATTACGCTGGTGCATACATCAATTACCTCCGATGACACCATTCAGGGAGGGTAAATTGCGTACCTCTTGAGCTGATGCCAGATGAAGAATACCCAATTACTGCGGATAATGATATCCTACTTCCAGACTCTTTCTCTATATGTCCAAATGATCAGTTTCAATTTTCCGACAACAATTCTACAAGTGAAGCCGATGTCAATGGTGATGGCTACATGGGTCCCCTACAGCCAACATTCGAGTCAAATGAACTTCAATCGATGACATTGGACTCGCATTAAGCCAGACAGGCAATCAATGATCAATGCCACATTGTGGATAACAAAATCGACCAATGGCCATGGTTATCTTTTATACAAGCATATCATATGGCATATTGGTGTGTCAAGCATAAACTGAGTATGGCTGACATTGATGAGTTGATTTAGCTTCAGGGGGTAAATATGAACTTCACATCTGCATATACATGGTATACTAAAATTCATCATATGATCTATGAACATGGAATTTACTCATGGAAATCTGGTATAGTCATTTATGCAGGTCATGACGATTCACAAGCGCTATGTGATGATGGAATGACGCCGTTTTAATTATTGAGATCATGTTGACTGGGTCGAATTTCTACTCCAACAATCAGCATTTCAAAGCATATGGTAAATATACCGATTGAGAATTAAAATGAATTTGGGGAGAGAATATTCTCTGAAGTTCACACATGCGATGGGTGTTGGAATGAGCATATATGAGTTTTTATATCATCAATACATCATCATGATTTAAAGTTCTTTCTGGTTGAAAATGCCTGTTGGCTCCACGATTGTTCCGATCTTTGGCAGCTCTGATCAACCACATTTGACCAACTATTCTGGCAATACAATGGAATGGCCAATCTACATCAGTTTTGGAAACAGTAATTCGACAATTTGATCAAAGCCCTTGAGTTTTGCCAGTGTCGTCATCGCCCTGCTTCCAGTACCTCCAAAGCATCATCACTGTGGTTGTGGAAAAACTGCCCCCATCAAAGAGTATCAACAATATAATTGGGAAGTGCTTAGATGGGTTTTTGAGATTGATTTTCGTCCTCGCAATGCTGATTTCAAAAAAGGAAAACCCATGCTCTGTGCTGACGGAAACATGTGACAATGCTTTCCAATCATCTGTTTTTGGACGGCCGATTAATTTGAAAATATTGGTCTCCATGCAATGAAACAGCCATATTCGCAAGTGTGTGAAGCCCAGACAGTATCGTTCGGAGAGGACAATCAATCTATCTCTTCATGCCATGATCATCGACTATATTTCCGAAAGAAGATTCAAGCCACACGATTTGATAATCAAGACCAAAACTATGTACATGATTGTGCTATGCAAAGATGTGTAGTGATGATCAAAGTCATCTTTTGGAATATGAAATGTATCTCTTTGCATACATTGATTGTTCCTGATGTTCTATACACCATCTATCTCAGTATTCTGAAGCATTTGATGGAGTGGATAGTACAATTGTTGGAGTTTCACAAACGAATTGACCGATTCAATGATCTTTGGGCAATAATGCCTCATTATGGAGCATTTGCATGATTCAATAAGCCCTACACAGCCATGACACAGTAGAGTGGCAAAGACATGACAGTATTAGACCGTATTATTGTTCCCATTGTTGCGACCACGCTTTTTGATCCATCTTCCGTGCAGCAGTGGCATTCAAATCTGATATGCTGTGTATCAAAAATCCCATCTACTGTCACCTCATGCCTCAGTATCACAACCATACCGATGCAACAATCAAATGTATTGAAGACTATCTCAGTGAATTTATAATCACAAAGACATTTTTAGTCATTTTTGTGGCAAAAAGTCAACCAAGAAGATTGCTGAAGCTCTGCAAAAGCAGCTCGCCATCGATATACAACATGAGCACAAGAATAATCCTGTATGGTTATGTCATTCCTCAGCAGCACATCATCATTTTATCAACGAGGACGAAATTCAACTCAATTCAGCAATAGTGTTGCACTTGGGTAATGATTCTGACTTCATTTGTATCCAGGTGCATTTGTTGAACCACTTTTCGGATCACATACGTCCACTAGGGCAATTATTGAATGTAAGCTCTGAACTGCTGGAAAGATCGATGTTGGACTTGAAAGATATGTACCGACAATTGAACTGCCATGAGCAATCATTCCAGATTTTGCGCACGAAAGCCCAGCATGATATATTCCAATTCAAAGCTTCAAATCTGAACGCTGAAAAATGTAGTCATGAAAACCAAAATCAATTTCCCACATCTCCAGCAATTTGAATGATGAAAAATCACTGGCCAGGAATCAAGTCTCTTGCAGACCTCTTATTCTGGTGTGGAATACCAAAAGGTAAACTTCAAAATCACATTGCATGGTGTTTCAAACAATATGGTAACTACACTGGATATGTAGATAATGACAAAGAATTTTGTTGTCCACAAGATGCAAAATTCGGTCCTTATGAATCCACGGCTATTGAAGTGACATCATTTCAAGGCGACAAGCAGACGATTCACATTGTCTGATGCACTCAAACCAACCAATGGAGCAAGCATAAGCCTCCCCAAAACGATACAGTTTTATTTGGAGATGGAACCCAGGGACAGTTCCATTTGACTAGATGACAAATTTGAGCAAAATTCCGATGTTTTTTCATTATTGCGGATACAGATTCAAATCAACAATCACTTTTGGTCTTTGTCACTACAATGGTTGCAGGCCCAATGTGCAAGGTTCTGTGGATGGTGATTGTTGAGCAGCAAGATCAGACACCTACACTAACTTTGGAGAACAGTAGTTTTCGTCAAAATCCTCTTTTTGGCATTGGATTGATATATGTCAACCCTTTATACATGATTCAGTGTGCAGCCCATATGCTTCGATTTCCTTATCTGAGTTGTCACAATCTGATTGGTTGTCACTGCCACCCCCTCCGTGAGAGAGACCGGAGGGCAAAATATTCAGGGTCTGTGGAACTCCCACCTGCTGGTGGAATCTGCGGGCAATGATTCATCCTCCCAGTTGGTTGAATATGTCCATGGGCCTGCATGGCATCTGTCCAGGTGCGCTTTCCAAAGATGAGGTGGGAGAAGAGTAGCTTTCCTCCTGCTGAATCTACTCTGCTGTATTAATACCAGCCTCGGTCATGGTATTGTCTTCCTGGTCTGTGAGTTCCGTAGCCTCATGGTCCATTTCTTTGGTATTCATAGCTGCAAGTTCACCTGGAAAAGACTCATAGTTCATCTCTTGGGTGGGTATTGTGGGAACTTTTGTAGGGAAGAATCCATAGTTCGTTTGGATTGGGGTGGTGGGAACCCCAGCGGGGAGTGATCCATAGTTGGTGCTGGTTTGGAAGTTGACAGCAACCGCAGTGCTGGCGCTGCTGGCAATTTGCTAGTCTATTTTGGCTTTTTAAAGCTTTCCAAAGACAGCTTGTTTGTCGACATGCTTGGATGGAAGTCATGACTGAAAGAGCCGGGATGATGCCATTTTCTGAGTACTTCTAAGGACTATGCTAATCCAACAGCTGAAAGTGGAAGCCTAAGATTTCTGAAGATAATTCTTCTGATTGGATGAAAAGAGGCTTGGCAAAAACAAGCAGTGGAGTGATGCATTGTCAAAGGTGTACCATAGGATTAGGATTATGCCATGGCTGCAAGCGGCCAAATACAATATGATTACAAACTAATAAACAAATCAGATGAAATGCTACAGTTATTATGATATCAATATGTATTTGGAGTTGTTGTATATCAAGAAAAATAAACAGTATGTTGCTGCGCTCACTGATAGTGTCAAACTTGACAATGAAATAATTGAATTTCAATTTCAAAAACTCAAGGCAAGGGATGCACTCAATCACACATATTGTCAAGTATATGTAACAAGTTCACCATGACATTCTCAACCTGATTCCATGGTTGTGATCTTGAACAACTCTTAATGAAGCATTCACCAACCCATCATCCATGTCAAATATCTCCAATCTTACAACCATCTTTGTCTATTTCTTATTGAAGATTTTATTCATACACAAGATTCAGTTACTTATCATGAAGTATTTACTAACAATCATCCAAGCTCTGCATCTGTTACGATGGCCATTGTAATTTTGAAGTTCATATTCAACATTTGAAAATTCCATCCTGAGCAGTCTCACCTGCAATAATAATATCGTCATGCTTTACAAGCTTGGTATTACAAAAGTGAATACAAAGCTTATAGGTTTGCAAATACTTGTGCTCCTCATTGGAATACATCGCGTCTGACCTATTGAAGTTTTAGTTTTTCATGATATGATAATTTTCAAGATTGCCAAAATCCAAATACTTTGAATCAAGTTGACTCTATTAAAATCCTCTAAGAACAGTAGCCACAATAGCAAGCGGAATATATATCGATACAAACAGAAATGGTGTTACACCTAGCAAATTCCCAGCAGGGTCACGTATGATCACCTGCGATCTTCCAAATTAGCTGTCATCGGCTATCACTCGTCTCGGATGCCAGAGTCAATCATTTCTGATGGCTAGCAAATGAACACCCACACCATCCATAAGTATGGAGGATTAGTTAATGGCCGCGGTCACTTCTGCTCTGAATTGCCGATAAGAAACGGACAGCCAACAAACAGCTGAATGGCATCGGCCATGATGCTGACGTTCACCGATAGCAAACGCACAGCCAGCAGGCAACTGAATGGGACCAGCCAGATGCCGACAACCTAGAAATATGTGCCGACTCTGAACAGCAAAGCTGCTCTCTATCCAATGAGGCCTATTCGTCTGGAGGTCATCAGATCGAAAGGATAGCACTGGTCCGGAAGCACAACACTGCGAGCTTGATGCCATGGAGAATACTGATGGTCTGATTCTAATCTAATGACAATAAGAATAATAGAGGATCGAGAGATGCAGGACCGCGGTAGTTGCGAATGAGTGGGGATTGGTTCAAAGGAAGTCTGAACGTGATTACGGTGCTGGAGCTCTAGAGAACAGCATAAATAGAAGTATTTGTTGAAAGCGAAGACAAAGGTATAAAGACCTTAGGTTCTTCCAGGGTAGAAGGCATCAACCTTCTCAGCGAGAAGATCAAGTCCTAACAATATACGCATTGGAGAAAGCCTATTCTTTTCGTTCAGAATGTTTTAGTGATTTCCACATCCCGAGTGAAGCTTCTAATCTACCTTTAAAGCAGTTCGGAATTAAGTACGGATACTCTTTGACCAGGTCAACCTGGAGTGATGCTTCCGGTGTTATATTATATCATTAGCAAAGAAACACTTCCAAGAAAGGGAATCTTTCTATCCACTTCAATACACATCAAGTGGTCTTGATGCTCTCCTATGTCTGCAGACTTCTTTTCATCATCATCCAAATCGGTACCCTCCTGGTTTTTATATTAAGTCCCTCAAACACTTTTCAAGACACCCTCTTCGACACCCATGAAGATGTTGACACCTACTTCGAAGCCCAGGAACCAGAACATTCGTTCTGGGCATACCTCTACCATAATGCACAATACATTCTGATCCTCTATCCACTTGCGGAAATGAACCTCTCGGTTATCACATCCATTCAAGAAAACACCATATGCCCAAAAAATTCAATCTCAAACTGTGAAAGTAGGTCCAGTTTTCAGAGATCTGTAAACATCTTCGGATATAGAAAAGAAGACTATCTCTACTATCAATGCGGCCGAGATGTTATCGAGCTTAAGGAGACTGCGGAACCCATTAGACAGGAATGGGAGTCAGTACAAGACTTTGCCGTTCGGAAATTCCGAATCATCACCAGGGACCTCAGAGCCTTCAATATCGCTGAATAGGAATTATGCTGCACACTATGAGCCATCGAAACGACTTCAGCGTGACGCTAAGGCTCGATTTCTAATTCCTCATCAGCCAAATTTCTATCCGGGCATTTTTTGGTATTGTTATCTCTTTGTCAATAAGCGGGTTTGGACCCATGGATGGGCCCACTTGTATAAGCCCATTTTCACAACCACAATTCAGCCATATGAGTGCAGAAGAAATAAGATAGTTCTATATACACGAAATGATATAAAAATGTAAATCGTGAGTGTGAAGAACACCATTTAGCTGCACACTTAGCTGTAAGCTA